>ML309260.1:0-10573 GCA_005239505.1 Nicotiana paniculata | reverse complement strand
TATAGGTTAAGAGAAAGAGATGAACAGTAAAACAGGATTCATGACTGGACAAAGTCCAGAAAAAAAAAATAAAAAAAAAATAGAGTCCTCAAAATTGGAGTCTTCATGTTTAGGTCCTGTTTCTGGAGCTGGGTTAATATGCTTGTCTTCGTTCTCCTTTCCTTTGAAATATTCTTCTAGTGTCTGTTGTACTATCTGTTGTATTTCCCTTTTTTTCGCTACTGATTTCTTTTTTTTGTCTTAGTGTCTTTGGTAACTTTCTCTTAGCTTGTGATGAAGTTTCTTCATTTTCACTTTTTAGCAAAAAATTGGTTTCTTCTAATTTAAATGTAAGTTATAATAGTATTTTTCTTAGTACAATTTAAACTATAGTACAAATATTAGGTTTTCTTTACATCTAAAAGTAAGTTTTATATATATATATATATATACTAAAAAGGAAAAACACCCATTATCCCCCCTCTTTACATCACTCACTTCCACTTTCCCCATTCCTTCACGTCCCTTTCCCCCACTCTTTACATGATTCACGTCCCCCCCCCATTACCCTATTACTTACTCCATTATATTCTAATGCTAACAGATCCTTTAGGGGGGAATAATTTTTATATATAGCAGCAGTTTTGAGTTTTAAAAAAAAGAAAAAAAAAGATTCTAATCATGGTGGGATCGATCAATACACACACACAAAAGTAACACTCAAATACACACACACACACAAATAACACCCAGATACACACACACGAACAACAGAGAGGAAAGAGAACTGGCAGCCACAAATCATCACTAAGAGTTCATTTCTACCACAGTTCAAACGCAATTGAAGTTCGAGTTCCGAAAATCCGTTTCGAGATAGAAGGTTTCCGGCCGAGGTCCCATTCGCAGTTCCGATTTTGAATGTTTTTGGCCTGTTCCTTTTTATCGCACTTTCAAATTCCGAAACCGGTCTCTCTGTATTCATTTCCTGAACATATTAAATCAGAAGTTGATCGCATTCAGGTGCGTTTTGAGTAGTTTAAGTGATTGATACGCTTCATTTTTCTCTTTGTCTTCTCATTGATATATTAAGAACTGTTGCATTAGGTTCCAGTAAGTATTCTGTTTGTGCTATTCAAGGAATGTTAATCCGTTTTCCTTATTTTCTTAAATCTCACGCTAATTTTCTGTCAAATCTAAACATGTGATTAATATTTTTCCTAAACATAATTTGTATGTTTCTGTTGGAGTTGAACATGAAAGGGATCTACTTATTTGAATTCAAAAGTAATATAATGGTATCCCGTATTTTTAATTGAACAAATTAGCTTGTTAGTTTCATTTCTTACTTAAACAGTCTTATGTTTATTCTTCTTTCAAGTTTGGTTCATAAATTAAACTCAGCCGATTCCTCCCCCCTCCCCCCATGTTCCATATTTGAAGTGTATGAAGGTATGAGATAATATGAGTTCTACTGAAAATGGTAACAATGCAATGTGAAAATCTCTTAGTTGAATATCAATTTGTCGTGTCTTCTTAAGTTTCCCGGTGTATTAATTTCTACCTTTTCCATGTTCTCATACAATTACTAAGTACTATTAGTAATTTTTGTGTATTAATGAGTAATGATGAAGCCTTCACAGATAACTTTAAACTAATTTAGAAAATACACAATTCATAAATATGCTTAATATGCTTTAGGCGTACTTAATTAGATTACCGCGATTATGTACATGTACGCGTGACATAGTTACGATACCAAAAATAAATCGAAGTATACGTTCGCGTGACTTTGGCCAAACAATTTTAATATTAAGGGCTATTAACTATGTACATGAATGCGTGATATGATTTTTTAGCGCACTAAATAAAAAGAGTACACGTATGCGCGACTCTTTCAAGGTAATCCCATAATCACGAATAATCAACTATTTAAAAGCGGTAAAACGATAAATACACATAGGTCCTAAAATGAGTAATTAGATTGCATAAGGTAAGTATGAATCATTAAGCGACCGTGCTAGAATCACGAAATTCGGGAGTGCCTAACACCTTCTCCCGGGTTAATAGAATTCCTTACCTGGTCTTCTGGTTCGCAGACTTTTAACTGAGTCAATCTTTCCTCGATTTGAGATTTAAAATAACTGGTGACTTGGGACACCACAAATTATCCCAAGTGGCGACTCTGAATAAATAATTAATCCCAAATCGAATAATGTCACTTTAATTGGAAAAACTCCCATATCCCACCTTTCGGGAAAAAGGAGGTGTGACAGCTCTGGCGACTTCGCTGGGGACTAGAACCTAGAATCTCTGGTTCAGAGTTTAAGAATTTGAGCTTGTTAATGTGATTTTACTTGGCTTTATTAATTGTGATATTACTGTATTTTGTGCGCTCAATGTGCTAAATGTTATTTATTTACCGCTTTGATATTTATTTGAACTGTATTTATACTGCCTTCTTACGCCTCCTTTCTGAGTCTTCTAAAAATTCGTGCACACGTTCGCGTGGCTAGCTTTTCTGTTAGAGGTCATACCAAGTAATAAATACGGGGATGGACTAGCCACTAGGCCGGATAGCCTTTCATGCTACCGGTACGTTGCTCTCACCCCGACTCGAGTTGTCCACTCGGGTAGCCAAGGTCTAGAACAAAACCTCAGGTTTAACCTTAGAATGACAAAGCCTCATGCCGGATCCCTAGTAGAAACGATTATCTGCATCATGTGCATTTTGACTTAGGGGACTCAACACAGGGGTTGGGTCCGTCTAGGACACGTGTACCCGAAACAAAAAGACCATCTTGATGCATCTTTCTTGCTATATGTGCATTATTTGTCTCGGTTTGTTGTTTACCGGCTAAAGAAAGAAAGGAAAACAATAAAAAAACCAAGAGTGAGGAATGATAGAAATTTATCAGTGTAAAAAAAACCCTGATATTTTAAAAAATACCTCGGAACTCTGTCAAAATTTTTCGAAAAAAAGAAGAATATCAAAATAATTGAAAATGAGGGGAAAAAGAATTTCAAAATAAGTCAAAATAATTTTTATTTAGTTATGTCAAAACTTTACGAACTACGCGGGTCTGATTCTCACCGGATGTGAGATACGTAGGCAACCTCCATAGGGTTCGACCCCATTTTTAAAAAAAATAAGATAACTTTAAAAAAATGTGAAGGGCATTACGTGAAAGGAGTCATGATTGATGGAGGCTCAAGTGTAGATGTATGCCCTCTTTCTACTCTACAAGAGCTGAACATTGACACTAACAAAATTCAAACTAGTAATGTCAGCATCAGAGCTTTTGATGGTTCAAGAAGAGACACTATTGGGGAAATCGAACACACCATGACAATCGGCCCGATTGACTTTAACATTGTCTTTCAAGTGTTGGATATGAAAAGTTCCTATAATTTTCTTCTGGGAAGGCCGTGGATCCATATGGCTAGATCTGTACCATCCACCCTACATCAAATGGTCAAATTCGAGTACGATAGGCAAGAAATTATTGTTCACGGGGAAGACGACTCATCAGTCTATAAAGACCCATCCATTCCATGTATCGAGGCCTAGGAAGGATGTCAATCCCTCATGTATCAAGAATTTGAGGTGATTGAAGTGGACCAAGTGGAAGAAGGAAAACCAATTCAGCATCCCCGTCTGTCAGCCACATCTATGATAGTAGCTTCGCTGATGTTAAGGAGCGGTTATGAACCAGGAAAAGGATTAGGATCCTCTCTGCAGGGAATTGTGAACCCTATTGCTCCATTTTTGAAACAAGATACCTTTGGTTTGGTTTTTAAACCAACGTCGACTGACATAGACAGAGCCAAGGCCCGCAAAAAAATGGTTGGAATTTGTCCAAACCAATCCCTCACATTGCCTACGCTTTTGTCAAGCAGCAATTTGAAGAAACCCAAAATCCTTTTACTCAGGATGACATTGATGAAGTTTGCCAGAGTATCAGGAGATGTTCTATGATGTCAATATGGTTCAATTTGGTGAGGGCCCTAGCCGTGCAAGTGTTCAGTTGATTGGTCCAGATACCTCGCTCAACAACAGGGAAGCAACTCCTCTTCCCATCAGGAAGGAATCATGGTAGTCTGCTTTACTACTTTTTCTGTATCTGGATTATTTTAAGGGTTGTAATCCAGATATTTTAGTTTAATTGCTTTGCTTTGATGTTAATCCTTCTATCCTTTCAAATTCAATAAAATGAAGTTCCAGTTTCATAGTATCCCCTAATTTTTGTTAATTTCTTATCATTGTCAGTTTTGTTAATGATGGCTTTAAAAATATGGCATGCACACGGAATTCATGCCTAGGTTAAAAAGTTGTCTAATCTCGAAATAATGAATCAAGAAGTTGAGTATGATGAAGATGAGGCTTTAAAGGAAATAAAAAGGGAATTGGATCAATTTGAGAATAAGCCTAAGCCTAACTTAAATGAAACTGAGGCAATTAACCTGGGAAGTCCTGAAGAAACCAGAGAAACAAAAATAAGCATTCATACTGAACAAAAGACAAGAGATGCCATAATTCAAGTTTTGTTCGAGTATAGAGATGTATTTGCTTGGTCGTATGATGACATGCCAGGATTGAGTGCCGATTTAGTGGTTCATAAGCTTCCCACATATCCTAATTTTCTACCAATCCAGCAAAAATAGAGGAAGTTTAAGACAGACATGAGTGATAAGATTAAAGAAGAAATCACGAAGCAACTAAATGCAAATGTGATCAGGGTTGTCAGATATACCACATGGTTAGAAAATGTTGTGCCAGTGCCAAAGAAGGATGGGAAAATCCGAGTTTGTGTTAACTATAGGGATTTAAACAAAGCAAGTCCAAAAGACAACTTTTCCTTACCCAACATCCATATCCTTGTTGACAATTGTGCTAAACATGAGATCCAATCTTTTGTGGATTGTTACGCCGGATATCACCAAATTCTGATGGATGAAGAAGATGCAGAAAAGACCGCCTTCACAACTCCATGGGGAACTTATTGTTATAGGGTCATGCCATTTGGTTTGAAGAATGCAGGGGCAACTTACATGAGGGCCATGACTACCATATTCCATGAAATGATGCACAGAGAGATTGAAGTGTATGTTGATGATGTTATCATTAAGTCTAGAACACAAGATGACCACATGCAAGACTTGAAAAATTCTTTGAAAGGCTACAAAGGTACAATCTCAAACTTAATCCAGCCAAATGTGCATTTGGAGTTCCTTCTGGGAAGCTTTTGGGTTTTATAGTTAGTCGAAGGGGCATTGAGTTTGATCCCTCAAAGATAAAGACCATCCGAGAGCTTCCTTTCCCAAAGAATAAAAAAGAAGTCATGAGTTTACTCGGGAGGTTGAACTATATTAGCAGGTTCATTGTGCAGCTTACAACCACATGTGAGCCTATTTTCAAGTTGTTGAAAAAGAACGCTGCTATCAAGTGGACAGATGAGTGCCAAGAAGCTTTTGATAAGATCAAAGAATATTTGTCAAATCCTCCTGTTTTGGTTCCGCCGGAACCTAGTAGTACTCTGTTTTTATATCTGTCAGTAATGGATAGTTCTTTTGGTTATGTTCTAGGTCAACATGATGTCACAGGAAAAAAGGAACAAGCAATCAATTATTGAGCAAAAAGTCACCACTTATGAAGCCAAATATACTCTTTTGGAAAGAACATGTTGTGCCTTAATCTGGGTTGCTCAGAAGCTTAGGAATTATCTTTTGGCCTATACGGCTTACCTCATATCCCGAATGGATCCCCTGAAATACATCTTTCAGAAGCCGATGCCAACTGGTAGATTGACAAAATGGCAAATCCTGCTCACAGAGTTTGATATTGTTTATGTCACTCGTACTGCCATGAAGGCGCAAGCTTTGGCTGACCATCTGGCAGAAAACCCGGTTGATGATGAGTATGAATCTTTGAACACATATTTCCCAGATGAAGAGGTTAATTTAATTGAAGAAGTAGTCCAAGATGACAGTCAAACTTGGAAACTATACTTTGATGGGGCTGTAAATATCAAAGGCGTGGGGATTGGAGCAATTGTTATATCACCTACTGGGAAACATTACCCAGCTACGGCGCGACTTCGTTTCTTCTGTACAAACAACACGACAGAATATGAAGCTTGCATCATGGGTCTGAACACGAAAATAAACCCAAATGTGCATGAACTGTTGGTGATGGGAGATTCAGATTTGCTTATTCGTCAGGCTCAAGGTGATTGGGAGACTCGAGATATCAAGCTCATTTCATATAGACAATGTGTGGAAGATCTTATTAAAAGGTTCAAATCCATCAAGTTCAGGTACATTCCCAGGTTTCACAATGAATTAGTTGATGCCTTGGCCACCCTGGCCTTAATGCTTCCATATCCGGGTAATACTCACATTGACCCATTGGAAATTCAAATTTGAGATCAACATGGTTATTGCAATACAATTGAAGCAGAACCAGATGGTGAACCATGGTACCGTAATATTAAACAGTATATGAAAACAAGAGAATATCCGGAACACGCTAATAGGGATCAAAAGAGAACTATTAGGCGACTCTCTAATGGNATTAATGAATGAGGTGCATTCGGGAGTTTGTGGTCCGCACATGAATGGGTATGTTCTAGGAAAGAAATCCTTCGGGTAGGATATTATTGGCTTACTATGGAACGAGACTGCTTTCGTTTTGTTCGCAAGTGCCACCAGTGTCAGATTCACAGTGATTTGATTCACTTGCCTCCTTCAGAGTTAGATCCTATGTCGGCTCCTTGGCCTTTTGTTGCTTGGGGAATGGACGTCATTGGCCCAATCGAGCCAAAAGCTTCAAATGGGCACAAATTCATCTTGGTTGCAATTGATTACTTTACCAAATGGGTAGAAGTTATTACATTGAAGGCAGTCACCAAGAAAGCATTGGTGAACTTTGTTCACTCCAACATCATCTGTCGTTTCGGTATTCCAAAAACCATTATTACAGATAATGCTGCTAATTTGAATAGTCATCTGATGAAGGAGGTATGCGAACAATTTAAAATGGAGCATCGCAATTCTACTCCTTACCGGCCCAAAGCTAATGGAGCTGTTGAAGCTGCAAACAAGAACATCAAGAAGATTCTTAGGAAGATGGTCCAAGGGTCTAGACAATGGCACGAGAAACTGCCTTTTGCTCTTTTGGGATACCGGACAACTGTCCGTACATCAGTTGGCGCAACGCCCTACTTGTTGGTTTATGGTACTGAGGACACTGAATGGGTCAAGTCCGGATTGGAGCAATTGAGTTTAATCGATGAAAAACGTTTGGCGACAGTTTGTTTTGGTCAGTTATACCAACAAAGAATGGCACAAGCTTACAATAAGAAAGTGCGCCCAAGACAGTTTGAGGTAGGACAACTTGTCTTGAAACATATTTTTCCGCACCAGGAAGAAGCAAAAGGAAAGTTCGCCCCGAATTGGCAAGGTCCTTACCTCGTCAAGAAAGTATTGTCAAAAGGAGCTCTACACTTGGCAGATATAGAAGGAAAGGTGACTGATATAGCCGTCAACGCAGATGCGGTCAAGAGATACTATGTCTGACATGACTCTGTTGGGGCATTTTTATACTTAGTAGTGTCAAGTTGGGATGATGAAAGACTATCATTCTCGCTACCCAAACACTGTTTAACCTCAGTTAGCCCTTTGAAGCCTTTTTTAATTTCTTTGTTTTCCCCTCTTTTGGAACCAATGTACTTAAAAAAAATACAAAAAAAAAAAAATCAAAGAAAAAAGAATCATCAGAACAAGTTCATATCAATTGAACTACGTCCGACCTGATTCCGAAAGGATACGTAGGCAACCTCACTCTGGGGTTCGGTCACACCAAAACAAAAACTCACATTTCCCTAATATTCGAAGAAACTGGGGCATGATTTTATTTTATTTTTTATGATTGTTCCATCAAAATGGTTCCAAAAGTTGTAATTCAGTGGACTAGCTCTTTTTACCTTTCCCTTTTAAGACCTTCTGATCAACTATCGAGAATGCTAAGTTGGTATATTATGGTGATGCCTCGTCCATTATAAAGAGAGAAAAAATAAAATGAGAGAGACTTATTGGTAAAAACCTTCACGGGCACTATAAGGCGATAATGAGTTGAGAGATGTCAATTGGTGAAAACCCACAAAGGGCATCGTTAATCGATTTAGGACTTCATATATCCCGACACAAGCATGGTTAAGACAAATAACTCAGTTTCAAAGTGAAGTTTACAACGGATTTTGAGAATTAGGCGATTTAGACGGATCGGGCATCCAGTCCAAAGTGCATGTCATGATCATTGAAGTCAACATATTCCTCCAGAGAAGTACTTTTTATTTTTATTTTTCTTCTCTGAAAAATACACTTCTTGATTAAGTTGTAATACCTATTAGTTCACCTTCTTGTTTTCTTTCGTACTATTCTTTTTGAGTCCCTTTCAGTCTATTTTCATCAAAGCGAAGCAAAGAAAAGGCTGCAAAATTGGTTACAGTTTCCCTGTTATATGAAGCTAAACTTTCTGGGCATGAACATTATGGGCAAAGGCATAAATCTATCTTTGAGCTTCCTTGACGAGCAAAAAGTTTGGAGGACTGAACAATGTGTCAAGGGTCCACAAAAGTTACTCAGTTAAAAGTCGTTCTGAGAGCAAGGTTGTTTGCACCATTAGCATAAATGGTGATAGGCGCAAATAGTTAGGTTCTAATATTGAGAAAGAAGACCTCCGGAAACAATGACAGAATCTCCAAGCAATTTGTACAACCATCGATGGAGTCAGTTTTTCTAACAAGTGTAACAGACACAAGGTCAAGTCTCCCAAGAGATCAAGGCCACAAACTGACCACCATTTTAAAAACTAATGAATCTTTCTTTGTTCAGAACAGGAACAGAATAATTTTAGGAAACAATTCATGGAAGAACGAACATCACCAAGTGAAGTTCTCAAATCCTTGATTTCCTTCTAATATACATGTAATCATGTTATTTTTAGTTTCATTATAGGGAATACCCTATCTTCACCTCAGGGTACTACATCCCCAGTTGAATTACTTGTTGCCAACATAAGGTACGGCATTCCCTAGTAGCATCTTAGAGAGCCAAGAGCCTCATCTTATAGCAAACACAGGGTACTACATCCCCAGTTGAATTACTTGTTGCCAACATAAGGTACGGCATTCCCTAGTAGCATCTTAGAGAGCCAAGAGCCTCATCTTATAGCAAACACAGGGTACTACATCCCCTGATTGCATTTTATTGCCAACATAGGGTATGACATTCCCCAGTAGCATCTTAGAGAGTCACGAGCCTCATCTCATTTCCAACATAGGGTACCACATCCCCTGGTTGTATTTCTCATTGCTAACATAGGGTACGACATTCCCTAGTAGCATCTCAGAGAGCCACAAGCCTCATCTTATTCCCAACACAGGGTACTACATCCCCTGGTTGTATTTCTCGTTGCTAATATAGGGTACGAAATTCCCTAGTAGCATCTTAGAGTGCCACGAGCCTCATTTTATTGCCAACACAGGGTACTAAATCCCCTGGTTGCATTACTTTTGGCCAACATAGGGTACAACATTCCCTAGTAGCATTTCAAAGCCACGAGTGTCATTTTGTTGCAAACATAGGGTAAGACATTCCCCAGTTGACTCCTAGTGAGCCATGAGCCTGACCTTATTTCCAACACAGGGTACTACATCCCCTGCCAACATAGGGTATGACATTCCCTAGTAGCATCATATAGTGCCACGAGCTTCATCTTATCATCAACACAGGGTACTACATTCCCTGGTTGCCTTCATTCTGGTTAACACTGGGTACGACATCCCCTATTATTTATAAAAAAAAATGTGTCTTTTCCAATTCTTTATTTTGCAATAGAAAAGATAGTTTAATGTGTTTTCAATAACTCACAAAAATTTCCTAGTGCAAACTGGGGAAGAAAATTTTTGTTCCTTTTGTTTGTTTGTGATGGCTTGTAGGTTTTCCTGCAAATCACAGATTGGATGTGCAAAATGGAATGTTTGGTCTTGATACCAGCCGCAACCAGCTTTGACATAATGTATGCGGAGACAGAGAATTTCAAGATCCATCCTTCCATTATCTGATCAAGAAACAAGCATGCGAGAATATTTCACAGTCTGTTGCATCGAGAGCATCAAGTTTCAGAGTCAATGGGAGAAGCAAGTCAAGAATCAAGACTATGCTCTAGAAGGCATTTAAATAGGAATTTTGTAACTCTGATNCTTAAACTACATGTGACCTGATTCCCCTATAACCGGAGATATATAGGCTGCCCAAAACCAAGCCTCAGTCGCCACCTTATTTTATCTTCTTCTCCTTCTTAAATAATAGTGAGGTCAAAAATCAGTCACCTTGTTCATTTTCTTTGCCTGAAAACTCTCCATGTTTCCAAGCAAAGAGGGGCATGCTGTGAACAACTAATTTTTGACCACACCCAAATTCTATACTATTTTTGGTGTAAATATTTCTTTAGGTATAACCTTAATACTTTAAATTTTATCTTACTCTTAATAGGTTTTATTTAAGAAAATTAAAAACTACAAAAAATATTCAC
>ML309257.1:0-35625 GCA_005239505.1 Nicotiana paniculata | reverse complement strand
AATAATAATAATACTCACATTCTTAAAGTATATATGTATATATATATATATATATATACATATATACTTTAAGAATGTGAGTATTATTATTATTATTATTATTCATTTATTTACTTTAATTAAATAAAATCTACTAAGTGTAAGATAAAAGTTTAAAACATCAATATTAGGCCTAAAAGGAATATTTCTACTAAAATAGTATAATATTTGAATGTGGTCAAAAATTAGTTGTTCACAAAGGGTGATATATATAGAGGGAGGAAAAATAAGGGTGGACAGGTGGGATCGGGATGCACGCCGCAACAAGGAGTGATAAAGGAGAATATTCATGTTTTACTGTTTATAAATTAAAGGCTGGAACACTCATTGTTTTATTGTCATTATTTCATATTTTGCTCTTATTGTTATTTAAAGTGAAACTGGTTCTGTTTACAATTGTTGAGACATCAATATTGTGAAAGGCTTTGACCTGAATTGTGAAAATTGTTTTTTTATAAATAAAGAGATGTGATTGTCTGGTTGGAGCGGGTTGCACGCTGCAACAAAGAGTGATAAGGGTGGACAGATGGTATTGGGTTGCATGCCGCAACTTGAGAAATAAGGGTGATATATATAGGGAGGAGCAATAAGGGTGGACAGGTGGGAGCGGGTTGCGCGCCGCAACAGAGCAATAAGAGAGAAAATTTATGTTTTACTGATTTTTAAACACAAGGATTTGAAAACTTACTATTTTACTTTACTGTTTATCATATTATGTACTTACGATTGTTTCAAAATGGAATTTGGAAATTTGGAAACTTATGTGAGAATTGGTTATAGCTGAGACCTGGAAAAGGTGGCTGAGTGATTTTATTCATTGCTACAGATTATTGTTTTGTTTAGTTTATAATATCCTTCTTGCTTTATTATATATTTTTCACAGATTATATTGTTAATGCCCCAATGTAGCCTCGTCACTACTTCGTCGAGGTTAGGCTCGATACTTACTCAGTACATGTGGTCGGTTGTACTGATACTACACTCTGCACTTCTTGTGCAGATCTAGGTACCGGCCAGAGTTAGAAGATAGTAGTTGCTGACATCATCGATACAGATACACGAGGTAGATCTATTGGCGTCCGCAGATTCCTGGAGTCTTTTCTTTACTTTATATAGACACTGTTTTATTTCATTCAAAACAGAGATACATTCTTTCAACCCATTATTTGTAGAATTCTTAGTAGTTCGTGAATTGTGACACCAGACCCTGGGTAGGCTTATGGTTATATATTTAGTTCGAGGTTCGACTTATTTACTTAGTTATTATTATTATTCATGAAGTCACTTATTGGGAAATATTAGATTCAGTTTATATTTAAAATTGTTCTGTTATGTATAGGTAAATTTTAAGAGAAAATGGTTAATTAAGTTCTAACATTGGCTTGCCTAGCAGGTGTGGTGTTAGGCTCCATCACGATCACGATGATTGGGAATTTGGATCGTGACAAGTTGGTATCAGAGCACTAGGTTGCCTAGGTCTCACAATTCACGGACAACCTTAGTAGAGTCTGAAGGATCGGTACGGAGACGTCTATACTTATCTCTCAGAGGCCATTAAGTTAGGAACAATTTAACTTCTATTATACTCTATCGTGCGAATTTATTCTATCACTGATGATTAAACTCGTATATTCTTGTTCTCTTGCAAATCTCGACAACACGCAATATGTTCACAACCGGACAAGAAATGGGGCCCCAATGACAGCTACGACTAGGGGAAGAGGCAGAGGCAAAGCTCAGTCCAGATCTCGAACATTAGCACCTATGGTAGAGCCTCAAGTAGATCTAGAAGCGGAGGTTCTAGCTCAGTTGGTACATGTTGGACCCGTCAGGTTCCAGAAGGATTCATAGCTATGAAGTATTGTAGAATGTGGGAATAGTTGAAAGCAATGTGGTTGATTTATATGAGCTGTGAAGTTTAACATGGTGGTTTATCAGACGTTGTGACCTAGGACTTCGTGCGAAGTGGGGGAGTCCACTGTCAAGGAATAAATTGCGGGGTCATGTGTTATACGGATTTTGGCCTGGAATGTATAAGGCCTGAGATTTAGCAAGAGATAAAGCTGGGACGTGCGAAGGTCTACTCAGCGTGTAAGTCACGATTGCGGATTTTGGGGTGCTCCAGAGGGAGTACAGTGGTTGACGAGCTCTAGACTATATGGTTCGTGCCAAGATTTATGTATAGAGCTCTACTTTTGTGATAATTGTGTGTCAATAGGGATGAGAGTTACCCCAAAAGAATAACGAAGAGTATATGAATAAATGGGGTAGCTCAGCAGTGTTGGGTCAACATAGTAAAATAAGAAATTGGCCTCCGGTGTTTGTCGTAAGCCTACGAAGAGCGCGACCAGCCATTGCAACGCCAACTACTTGACTCGGTTCTCATAAATGATTTTGAAAGAGTTTGTTTCTCGGACACTCCATAATGCGTGGCGCATATGGTTTGAACGATTGCATCAGGTCCCCATGACGGTGTCAGAATATACCATCAGGTTCGATAAGTTAGCCCGTCATACTCCTACTTCGGTTCATATATCCAGAGAGCAAGTCCACAGACTCATTAAAGGACTCAATTATGATCGCAAAATTTTGTACGACTCAGGGTAGGTTGATACTTTATTTTGTCTAGTGGTAGAAATTGTCCTAGACTTGGGAGAGTCATATTTCATCAGAGCACTTAGGCTACGTGCCCCATTGCAGTTACAACTCAACTTACATGACCAACCAAGGGAATAAGAGTTGGAATGTCGATGGCGGAGGTCAGATTCCTAGAGGTGGAGACCCAGCCTGTTAATATATTTTTTATGGTATGGTTGAGGTCGTTATACTAGATGGTGTCATTACAAGTACTTCTCTAGTTATTATAAAGTGATAATTTCCTTAACTTGATTCGGTTATGAGTATCTAGGAAAGTCCTCCTAATATGCTCCACTCTCGGGTGGGCTTCATAACTCTGAAATCTACTTATGTGAATACTTGTATTGAGAAATTCCATGGAGATAGCTATGTCTATCTTTACGTGTTGTAATTTTGTTTAACGAAAAATATTTAAAATAAGAAAAACAAAGAATGTTATGATTGGCATGATGTGCATAATACTTGTGATTCAGAACTTAGGACGAGATTCTCGTATTTTAATATGATTTGGTATGTTTAAATCGGGCTACGAGCCGCGGTGAAAGTTATATAAGGACGAGATCCTTGTGATGAAAATTCTTGTGTTTAAATTCTCCCTTGTGAAATTAAAATTTTACTATAGTACTAATAGGGAGTCATACCTGTTAGGTTTATTTGAAAATTTTTGTATAAAAAAAATTAAAATTATCTATGCATAATTTGCCAAATTCGTGCTATAATTATTGAGCTTTAACCTACAAGGTAGGTGCCCTCCCATGTGGCGTTAAATGAGAGACGTTAATTCAGGTATATAATTATGAGGTCTTCATGCATCGCATCTCGTTATCAGTATTGTGAAGGGTTGAAAGGGGATTATTGTTACGTGAAGTTATTTGGTGATTATGTAATTTATTATGAACAACTATTAAGATCATATTAAACCAAAAAGGTGTCCCATTCAAATGGTCGGACGAGTGTGGGTTGAACTTTCGGAAGCTCAAGATAACTTTGGCTATGGCGCCAACGTTGGTGTCGCCCACGGGTTCAGGATTGTGCATGGTGTATTGCGGTGCATCTTGTATTGGATTAGGTACAGTATTAATGCATGATGGCAAGGTGATTGTGTATGCGTCTCGACAATTGAAGGTTCATAAGAAGAATTATTCTTCCATGACTTAGAGTTGGAATCCATTGTTCACACATTGAAAATATGGAGGCACTATCTTTATGGTGTGTCATGTGAGGTTTATACGGATCATTGCAGTCTTCAGTACTTGTTCAAGGAAAAGGATCTTAATTTGAGGCAGAGGAGATGGTTAGAGTTATTGAAAGATTATAATGTCACAATATTGTATCATCCGGGGAAGGCCAATGTGGTGACCGATGTATTGAGTAGGAAAGCAGTAAGTATGGGCAGCCTTACATGTATTCCAGTTGGTGAGAGACCGTTAGCTTCAGATATTCAGACATTGGATAATCAGTTCGTGAGGTTGGATATTTCGCCCAGCCATGTCCTAGCTTGTACAGTTGCTCAGTCTTCCTTATTCGAGCTTATCAGAGATCGGCAGGATAATGACCCGCACTTGATGGTCCTTAGGGATATAGTTCGGTATGGTGGTGCCAAGAAGGTTAAAGTTGGAGATGATGGTGTTTTGAGGATGCAGGGTCGTATATGTGTGCCTAACGTTGATGGCCTTCGTGAGTTGATTCTTGAAGAAGCTCACAGTTCTAAGTATTCTATTCACCTGGGTGCTGCTAAGATGTACCAGGACCTGCGGCAGCACTACTGGTGGCGAAGGATGAAAAAGGATACTGTTGCTTATGTGGCTCGTTGTTTGAATTGCCAACAGGTGAAATAAGAGCATCAGAGACCCGGTGGTTTACTTCAGCAGATAGAAATTTCTGAGTGGAAGTGGGAGCGTATCACTATGGACTTTGTTGTTGGACTCCCACAGACTCAGAGGAAGTTCGACATCGTTTGGGTTATTGTGGATAGGTTGACTAAATCAGCACATTTCATTCCAGTGGCAAGTACTTAAACTTCGGAGCGATTGGCAGAGATATATATTCGAGAGATTGTTCGCCTTCACGGTGTACCCGTGTCTATCATTTCTGATCGAGGCACGCAGTTTACCTTGCACTTTTGGAGGGCAGTTCAGCAAGAGTTGGGTATTCGAGTTGAGTTGAGCACCACATTTCATCCTCAGATGGACGGGCAGTCTGAGCGTACTATTCATATTTTAGAGGATATGCTCCGCGCTTATGTTATTGACTTTGGAGGTTCTTGGGATCAATTCTTATCGTTAGTGAAGTTTCCTACAATAATAGTTATCAATAGAGTATTCAGATGGCTCCCTATGAGGCATTATATGGTAGAAGGTGTAGATCACAAGTTGGGTAATTTGAGCCGGGAGAGGCTCGATTATTGGGTACAAACTTAGTTCAAGAGGCCTTAGATAAGGTCAAGATTATACAGGATCGACTTCGTGCAGCTCAGTCTAGGTAAGAGAGTTACGCCGACCGTAAGGTTCGTGATGTGGCATTCATGGTTTGAGAGAGAGTATTACTTTGGGTATCGCCCAAGAAGGGTGTCATGAGATTTTGGAAGAAGGGCAAGTTGAGCTCTAGGTATATCGGGCCATTTAAGATTCTTGATAGAGTGGGGGAGGTAGCTTATAGACTTGCGTTGCGTCCAGGGTTATCCTCCGTTCATCCCGTATTTCACATATCTATGCTCTGAAAATATCATGGTGACCCGTCCCACGTGTTAGACTTCAGCTATGTCCAATTGGACAAAGATTTGACTTATGAGGAGGAGCCGGTAGCTATTCTAGACCGACAGGTTCGTCAGTTGAGATAAAAGAGTTACCCTTCAGTTCGAGTGCAATGGAGGGGTCAGCCTGTTGAGGCATCTACTTGGGAGTCCGAGTCGGACCTGCAGAGTAGATATCCCCACTTGTTTCCAATTGGCATTTATTTTCTATGTCCGTTCGAGGGCGAACGTTTGTTTAAGAGGTGGAGATTGTGATGTCATGACCCGGTTTCAGAGTCGTGATGGTGCCTGTCGTAGAACCAGGCAAGCCGCCCATTTTATCTAAGCTAAATTCAATTTCCAGTAAAAAAAAAATTTAAACAAAATTACTGATAATACTAATAATCTGAAGTTTTGAAATAATATCTGAAACAATATTTAAAATCTCCAACCCCGGATCCGGTGTCACTCAGTCATGACTGCTATAACATAAAGCAAGGAAAAGGAGAAATGGACAACATAGTCTCTTAATAAATAACAACAGGTAGAATAAGAAAGAGAAGACGAGGTCGCGAACGCCAGCTGCTACCTTGACGACTCCAATGAAACTCTGACAGCTGCTCAGTATCCACTACCGAGTCCCGGTGTACCTGGATCTGCACACAAGGTGCAGGGGGTAACATGAGTACACCAACTCAGAAGTAACGAACCCAAACTATGGGCTGAGAGGTAGTGACGGACAAAACCTCAGAATTTACAATAGACAGTATACGAAATTTAGACATGCTAACAGTTTATCAGAATGAAAGAATATGCCAAGTATGCCAATATACTATACATGCCATCATAAAAGTATATGTATGAAACCAATGTGGATATGCACATAGTGCTCACAACCCTCACACAACAGTCCACTCAGTACCATATATGGCTCTCAGGCCCAGGGAAAAGTCCATCCCAGAATGTACATAATCATTGGTGACCGTAGTCACTCAGTACTGAGGAAAAAGGCCAATCCACTTCCACTGAGAAGGTCCATCTCCGGAATTGATCACTTAGACAAGATCCATGTCCAGGGAAGATTCATCCCTCACATAACATCAACTTCGGACACGATCCATCCCAGGGAAAATCCATCCCTCAACATCAATGCCCTCACTGGGGGTGTAAAGACTCCGGAGGGGCCCCAATGGTCCAAGTGCTGTATCAAGCCAACAAAGGCATGATTTAAGTATCGGTGCGGTGTGCAGTCCGATCTCATAAACTGTCTCAATAAAAGGCTCTCAGCCTCACTCAGTCATTACTCTCTAGTCTCACTCACATGGATCACAAATGCCTCCATCAGCCCGAAACGATGATAAGTATGCATCTAATGAACAATACCGAGATTGAGGTATGAAGTGATATGCTATAACAGGACTGAGTATATGAAATCAAATAATCACAAAATGAGACAGTAATATACGACCACTCGGGTCTCAGCATTTTCGGTGTGAAGCCTAACATTTATACTTAACATGATTTCTAACAGGTTCACAATTACTACATTAATAAAAGTTCGAATATCGATCAGTAATAGATACTAGAAAAATGCCATGGGATGATCCAGGCCACAAATACTCGATGCATGCCCGTACGCACGTCACCTCAATTATAGTCATAAATCATTTAGCTCGGGGTTTCGAACCCTCAGAACCAAGTTTGGAAATGTTACTTACCTCAAAGCCGGCTAAAAACCTAGCCCTCAATGCCTTTTCCTCTAGACTTGGCCTTCGAGTGATCCAAATCTACCAAAAATTAGATTCATTTCATTATAATATGCCAAAGAATGAAACCCTTTCGAAAATTACCAAATTTATCCAAAAATCCCGAAATTGATCAAACCCGACCCCCGGGCGCACGTCTCGGAATTCGATGAAATTTACAAAACTGGAATTCTTATCCTCCCACAAGTCTACCCATATCAAATTTACCAAAATCCGACCTCAAATACCCATTCAAATCATCAAACGAATTTCCAAATTTTCCTCCCATTTTCCCCAAATTTTCACTTTGATTCCTCAAATTACATGGTAAAAATCAAGACAAATTCATGAAATTAGGCCAAAAGTGATTGAAGAACACTTACAATCCCACTGATAATCCCTTCAAATTCCACCTTCTCCAGATCTCTCTAATGGGTTTTTAAAAATATGGACTAATCCCTCGTTTTTGAACTTAAAAGAATCTGCCCAGGCCAATTTCCTTCATCGCGATCGCGGACTTCCAGTCGCGATTGCAGAGAGTAACTAACACTCCCCTTGAATTCCTTCTACGCGAACGCATGATGCTGCTTGCGATCGCGTACCTCAACCAACTCAACCTACGCGATCGCGGTTGTATTCACGCGACCGCGTAGAGATATGCTCAACACCTGACGCCTATCTTCTTCTACGCGAACGGAAGTCACCCACGCGATCGTAGTGACTAAGCTGCCCAAAATCTGCGATCACGAACACCCTTATGCAATCGCAGAGAGAAAAATCCTGCCAGCCTCAACTCGTGCTAAGCGATCGCGATTGCTCTCACGCCATCGCGGAGAAGAATTACCTGCTGCATAAAAACCTGAAAACAACAACTCCTAAGGCCCAAAAATGTTCGTTTGAGCATCCGAAACACACCCGAGGAACTCGGGTCCTCAACCAAACATACCAACACACCCCATAACATCATTCAAACTTAGTCGATCCCTCGAAACACCAAAAACCACGCAAAACACCAAAATCACATAAAATTCAAGCCTATGAACTTCGAAATTTCTAAATTCCACCAAAGATGTCGAAACCATCCAAAACACATCTGATTGACCTTAAATTTTACACACATATCCAAAATTACATTACGAACCTGCTCCCAACTTCCGGAATTTCATTCCGACCCCGATAGCCTATTTTCCCCTGCCGACCGAAAATCGCAAAAAACTAACTTTTGCCAATTCAAGCCTAATTCTACACCGGACAACAAAACTTCATTCTGAACACACTCCTAAGTCCCAAATCACCTAACGAAGCTATCCGAGCTATAAAATCCACATTTCTAGGTCGTTTACCCAATAGTCAACTTCAGGGTGACTTTTCTAAGTATAAGGCCAACTTAAGAGACTAAGTGTCTCATATCTCACCATGACTACTCTGAACCCGAGTCAACCAACCCAACGCCACACAAAAGAGATGAACCACACAAGAAATGAATCAGAAATGGGGGAGACGGGCTAAACTCTCGGAACGACCGGCCGGGTCGCTATATTCTCCCCCTCTTAAACAAGCGTTCGTCCTCGAACGAGCCAAGAGTTGTTCCAAAATCCATCGAACCGCCGAATAACCTTACCATGCACATACTCGGGGGTGACCCCACTTCACCCTACCCCGCATCGATCTAATAACACAACACATTCGAATGCCACTATCTCCAACCTAATCCCTCTACCTTAGAACCCAAATTCCACGTCAGAACTTATCTACAAGATTAGAATCACGCCTCCTCACACTGTATATGCCTGAACATGCTGTACCCAACTAGAGTCATAACTCAAGACGAAGTCACATGCTATATCACCTATCTCGAACACTCCTAACGATAAGCTTAAATAACAACATACGCCCAAGCCACCCAAATGCCGGTAATAAACCCGACATCGAACAAAGACCCATTATAACACCTCAATATAGTGCCAATGATGAGATAAACACACAGAAACCCATAACCGTTCGTCGTATCAACAAATGATGGAACTCTTTTCCTTCGACAGAAAATGTAGCAAAACTTCTAAGTCGATCAGCGTCAACCTCCTCCCAAAAATGCCGCAACCAGATCCGATAACACCTATCCTAGGTTCAATGACCTCCTCTCATCCGTCACAACCACTCCAGTCACAGGATACATTTATACCACCTAAAGCCATAACCGGTGCAGTCCGTGCCGCAATAGACAACACCCCAAATGTACCCAACATGAAAAAAAAATAACACCAAACAAGAGAACCATCTCTCATTATTACCGGGTAACACCAAAATGCAATGCTAAGAATCCCTCACACAACGTAGAACCAAATCACACGAATCTGAAAGATTACAACCCATACATCCAAACTCTATGATACTTAACTACTTTACCTTAATCAACTCCTCTAGAAGACCATAACAGAACCGCACCATGTGTGCCTAAAACCAATGACTCGCCGCTCCCCGAAGTAGGGACGGGTAACCCCTAGATCATACCGGAGCACAGATCAACCCAGCCAGTAACTGACACCCTCAGAATAGCTCTACAGAGTCAAACAATCCAATTCGGTGCAAAACACCTACATCAAGTCATACCTAAAAGTATCATAATCTATCTGATCAAACTACGTTGAAACCGACCATACTCAGAAATGGCACATCCACCCAGGTCTCCATACCCTCAATAGGTTCCACACACGATCGACACACGCGGTCTGTAACAATAACATCACCCACAAGGGAGAGCACATGAATGGATGTAACAAAAGGTTCACGGGGCGTATCTAGAGAATGGGCTAAAATATGATGAACATGTGAATATGAAAAACCGAAATCAAATAAAAACTGAAGCTTCTCGTGACAGACTGAAACAATACCTGGGATCACTACATCAGAAGACATCGCATCCGGTCTGGATGAAAGTGCATAAAATCGGGCCTGATCACCATTGGGTCGACCTCCCCCTCTAGGGCAACCCCTACCTGTCTGACCCCCACCTCTAGCTGCCTGGGCGGGCAGTACAACTACTGGGTCTTAAGCCGCGGGCTGACTCCTCTGCTGATAAGTACCTCTCGCAAGACGGGGACAAAACCTCTTGATATGGCCCACATCTCCACATTCAAGGCAACCTCTCGGAGATTGGCACTGGGGACTGAAGGGAACCCCTAGCACCAGGATAACCACTAGAAGAACCAGGCATAGATGAACTCTGAACCGATGGTGTCCGAGATGAGCTCTGAGCTGGCAGGGCACTGAAAGATGGGTGCATCTGATGCGAACTGTGAGGATCATGACCAACTGATCCACCATGATAACCTGAGCGACCTGGCTGAGCCTGCCTGAATGAACGGCCTCTGCCGGGCGGAGGCTGCCCCCTGAAGGAACCCCACCAAAACTCCCAGATCCTCGAGACCTCTTGGCCTCCCTCTGAATTCGCTCCTGGTGGCGAACTGACTCAATCTCTCTAGCAATGTCAACCACCTCCTCAAAAGAAGCGTCAGATACCCTCTCCCTGGTCAGAAAAATCCGAAGCTGATAAGTGAGGCCATCAACGAACCTCATGGTCCTATCCCTATCCATGGGAACTAGCCAAATAGCATGACGGGACAACTCAGAGAACCTCCTCTAATACTGCCTCATGGTCATGTTCTCCTGACGCAACTATTCGAACTCCTTGTGCAGCTCCTCCCTGCGGGATTGCGGTATGTACTTCTCCAGGAACAAAATGGAGAACTGACTCCAGCTAAGTGGAGCTTCATCAACAGGTCTACGCCTCTCATAGGCCTCCCACCAAGCAAGTGAAGCTCCTACGAATTGGAAGGTAGTAAAGAGGACCCCACTAGCCTCCAGTATCCTTGATGTGCGAAGGATCCTCTGACACTTGTCCAAAAAGCCCTGGCCGTCCTCACCCTCAGTATCACTGAAAATCGGAGGCTGAAGTCTACTAAACCTCTCTAACCTGCGCTGCTCGTCATCTGCCAAAGCTGGGACCACAAACTCCTGGGCTGGGCAACCGGCTGGACTGGAACTGTCCCCGGTGTCTGAAGCCCCTGAGTAACCTGCTCAGGTGTCCGGGTAGCTGGAGTCTGAGTGCTTCCCCCGGCCTGAGATGTAGCGGCAGTAGTAGACATGGAAACTGCTTGTGCAAAACTGGTGTACACAATCAGAATCTGAGCAAGGGTATCCTAAAGACCCGGAATCACAATAGGCACTGCCGGTGCCTGAGCCCGCCCCGCTGGAACCTCAACGACGGGAACCTAGTCCTGAATAGTAGGAGGGTCCACAGGTACTGTCCCGGCTGCTGTGCGGCCTGCACCCCTCCCTTGACCACGGCCTCGACAACGGCCTCGACCCCTCGCTGGTCTAGCTGGTGTTTGATCACCCCGATCGGTAGCGCGAGTCCTCACCATCTGTGGGAGAGTGAAACAACAGAAGTTTAGTTCCAGAAATCAACAGATTCGCACGATAGAATTTAAGAATGTGAGATTTTTCCTAAGGGTTCCGTAGCCTCTCGAAGATAAGTATAGACGTCTCCGTACCGATCCAAAAGACTACTAAACCTGCTCATGACTGGTGAGACCTATTTAACCTAGAGCTCTGATACCAACTTGTCATGACCCAATTTCGGAGTCGTGATGGCGCCTGTCGTAGAACCAGGCAAGCCGCCCATTTTATCTAAGCTAAATACAATTTCCAGTTAAAATATAATTTTAACGAAATTACTGATAATACTAATAATCTGAAGTTTTGAAACAATATCTGAAACAAAATTTAAAATCTCCAACCCCAGATCCGGTGTCACTCAGTCATGAGCTGCTATAACATAAAGAAGGGAAAAGGAAAAATGGACAACATAGTCTCAAAATAAATAACAACAGGTAGAATAAATAAGAGAAGACGAGGTCGCGATCTCTAGCTGCTACCTCGACGACTCCAATGAAACTCTGATAGCTGCTCAGTATCCACTACCGGGTCCCGGTGTACCTGGATCTGCACACATGGTGCAGGGGTAGCATGAGTACATCAACTCAGAAGTAACGAACCCAAAATATGGGCTGAGAGGTAGTGACAGACAAAACCTCAGAATTTACAATAGACAATATACATAATTTAGACATGCTAACAGTTTATCAGAATGAGTGAATATTCCAAGTATGCCAGTATACTCTACATGCCATCATAAAATTATATATATGAAACCAGTGTGGATATGCACATAGTGCTCATAACCCTCACACAACAGTCCACTCAGTACCGTATATGGATCTCATGCCTAGGGAAAAGTCCATCCCGGAATGTACATAATCATTGGTGATTGTAGTCACTTAGTATTGAGGAAACATGCCAATCCAATCCCACAGAGAAGGTCCATCTCCGGAATACAACACTCAGACAAGATCCATGTCCAGGGATGATCCATCCCTTACATAACATCAACTTCGGANCAAGACAACGAAAGCATGATTTAAGTATCGCTGTTGTGTGCAGTCCGATCTCATAACTGTCTCAATAATAGGCTCTCGGCCTCACTCAGTCATTACTCTCTAGTCTCACTCACATGGATCACAGATGCCTCCATCAACCTGAAACAATGATAAGTATGCATATATTTAACAATACTGAGATTGAGGTATGAAGTGATATGCTATAACAGGACTGAGTATATCAAATCAAATAATCACAAAATGAGACAGTAATATACGATCACTCGGGTCTCAGCATTTGCGGCATGAAGCCTAGCATTTATACTTAACATGATTTCTAACAGGTTCACAATTACTACATTAATAGAAGTGCGAATATCGATCAATAATAGATACTAGACAAATGCCATGGGATGATCCAGGCCACAAATACTCGGTGCATGCCGTACGCACGTCACCTCAATTATAGTCATAAATCATTTAGCTCGGGGTTTCGAACCCTCAGAACCAAGTTTGGAAATGTTACTTACCTTAAATCCGGCTAAAAACCTAGCCCTCAATGCCCTTTCCTCTAGACTTGGCCTCTGAGTGCTCCAAATCTACCAAAAATAAGATTCATATCATTATAATATGCCAAGGAATGAAACCCATTCGAAAATTACCAAATTTACCCAAAAATTCCAAAATTGGTCAAACCCGACCTCCGGACCCACGTCTCGGAATTCGATAAAATTTACAAAAATGGAATCCTTATCCTCCCACGAGTCTACCCATATCAAATTTACCAAAATCCGACCTCAAATACCCATTCAAATCATCAAAAGAATTTTCTAAATTTTCCTCCCATTTTTCCCTTTGATTCCTCAAATTACATGGTAAAAATCAAGACTAATTCATGAAATTAGGCCAAAAGTGATTGAAGAACACTTACCACAATAATTCCACTGAAAATCCCTTCAAATTCCACCTTCACCCGAGCTCTCTAATGGGTTTTTAAAAATATGGACTAAACCCTCATTTTTGAACTTAAAAGAATCTGCCCAGGCCAAATTTCCTTCGTCGCAATCGCGGACTTCCAATCGCGATCGCAGAGAGTAACTAACACGCCCCCAGAATTCCTTCTACGCGAACGCTGGATCCTTCTCATGATCGCGGACCTTAACTAACTCAACCTACGCGATCACGGTTGGCTTCACGCCACCTTGTAGAGATACGCTCAACACCTGACGCCTAGATTCTTCTACACGAACGTGAACTCACCCACGCGATCGCAGTGACTAAGCTGCCCAAACTCTGCGATCGTGAACACCCTTATGCGATTGCAGAGAGAAAAAAATCCTGCCTGCCTCAACTCATGCTACGCGATCGCGATCGCGATTGCTCTCATGCGATCGCAGAGAAGAATTACCTGCTGCATAAAAACCAGAAAACCAGCAACTTTTAAGGCCCAAAAATGCCCGTTTAAGCATCCGAAACACACCTGAGGCCTCCGGGTCCTCAACCAAATATACCAACACACCCCATAACATCATTAAAACTTAGTCGAGCCCTCGAAACACCAAAAACAACGCAAAACATCAGAATCACATCAAATTCAAGCCTATGAACTTTGAAATTTCTAAATTTCACCAAAGATGCCGAAACCATCCAAAACACATCCGATTGACCTGAAAATTTGCAAACATATCCAAAATGACATTACAAACCTGCTACAACTTCCGGAATTCCATTCCGACCATGATAGCCTATTTTCCCTTGCCGAACGAAAATCGTCAAAAACTAACTTTTGCCAATTCAAGCCTATTTCTACACCGGACATCAAAACTTCATTCCAAACACACTCCTAAGTCCCAATCACCTAACAAAGCTATCCGAGCTATAAAATCCATATTCCGAGGTTGTTTACCCAATAGTCAACTTCCGGATGACTTTTCTAACTATAAGGCCAACTTAAGAGACTAAGTGTCTCATTGCTCACCATGACTACTCTGAACCCGAGTCAACCAACCCAACGCCACACAAAAGAGATGAAACACACAAGCAATGAAACAGAAATGGGGGAAATGGGCTAAACTCTCGGAACGACTGGCCGGGTCGTTGTATGTGATGACCCAAAGGGTCATCTTATAAATTAAGAATCCATTCTAGGATAATAGCCTTAAGAAAGGATTAATTTTATATAACTCGATTTGTATGCGTCATCTGGGCGTGAAACCAGAAATCTTTTATGTGAAAATATGAGAAATAGTAATTTCTAGAGTAAAAATTTGGTTTTAGTTGGATTTGGTCAACATTTTAAGTAAACAAACCCGTATATGTGTTCCGACAATCTTGGAAGGTCTGCAATAAAATATGGGACTTGGGCGTATGCCCGTAATTGAACTCCGAGGTCCCTAGCCTTAGAAAATAATTTTTGAAGAAAATTGTTCAGCTGGTTACTACAAGTAATAAAGAAATAAAATAATATGTGAAATTATTGGTATTAGGCCCGTATTTTGGTCCGGAGCCCGAAATAAGTTTGTTATGATATTTAAGTCCTATCTGTGAAATTTGATGAGAATCGGAGTTGGTTTGACGTGATTCAGACGTCCTGTTGAAAAGTTAGAAATTTGAGTGTTCTTGTGGAAATCTGGAGTTTTGAGGTTAAACTTGTAGATTTTGATGTTATTTTGATGATTTGATCACACGATCAAGTCCGTATGATATTTTTAGACTTGCGTGCATGTTTGGTTTGGATCCCCGAGGGCTCGAGTGAGTTTCGGGTAGGCTACTGAGTGGCTAGACTTAGAAAATTTCATCATGACTGAGAAGTTGGTGTTGCAGGCCTTTGATCTCACATTTGGGAGATCAGGCTTCGCATTTGCAAAGTCTTGAGCCAGATCCAGATCTCGCAAATGCGAGATTCCTGTTCGCAAATACAAGGCAACGAAATATCGCAAATGCGACAAATTTATTGCAAATGCGATGACTGCCAAAAATTGAAGGCTTCACAAATACGAACCCCAGTTCGCAAATGTGAGATCCGCACCTAGTTAAATCAGATTTTAGACGGGGTTTTCACTTGTTTTTCAATTCTCTCAAACCCTAGACCTCCATAGGCGGTTTTTCAAAGACGCAAACTTCTCCAAATCATTGGTAAGTGTTCTCTAACTAATTCTTTTTATTCCTTAACAACTTTTAACAATATTTCAACCAAAAATCTAGAGTTTTCATGGTAAAAATTGGGATTTTTGAGTAGAACTTAGGAATTTTGAAATTTGAAAATTTAGACCTCGAATTGAGGTCGGAATCCAAAACCAATTGTATATCCGGGCTCGGGGGAGAATGGGTAATGAGTTTTGGTCCGAACCTCGAGTTTAGACCAAGCAGGGCCCGAGTCAATTTTTGTATTTTGATAAGAAAACATAGTAAAACCATAGTTTTTCATTAAAATTAATTCCTTTAAGCAATAGTTGATTATATTGAACCAATTGTGATTAGATTCGAGCGGGTTAGAGGAAAATTCGAAAGGAAAAGCTGTGCTAGAGCAGTGATTTGTTTGTGAAATTGAGGTAAGTGCTTGGTTTAACCTTTACTTGAGGGAATAGGAATCCCCAACTTTATTGCTATGTGAATTTGCATGTGTGTGGTGTATATGTGAGGTAACGAGTACCTATGCACTACCAAATTATCTGCTTAACATGATCCCTTCCCCGTTTCCAATTATTTATTATATGTCTATTTGGATTTGTTAACTTATTGTTAAGTATTGTTTCAAGTATTTTGGAAGTGTTGGCTGTTCCTTGAGTTTTGTTATGATTCATAAAGATTGAGCTGGTTGTCAGTGTTACATTATACATTACGGTTGGTCTCGTTGTGTAATGATAATTTGTGAAGTTTCTGAATAATACAGTTTTCTGTTTATGATAATTGCGATTTAAGTAATGTGAAAGGCTTGGAATCTGATTTGTGAAACTTTATTATAAATAAAGAGATGAAATGGGATTTGTCTGGTAGGAGCGGGTTGCACGCCGCAACAAGGACTAATAAGGGTGGACATATGAGCTCGGGTTGTACGCTGCAATAGGAGAAATAGGTGTTATATATATAGGGAGGAGAAATTAGGGTGAACAGGTGAGATCGGGTTGCACGCCGCAACAAGGAGCGATAAGGGAGAATATTCGTGTTTTACTGTTTATAAATTAAAGGTTGGAACACTCCTTGTTATATTGTCATTATTTCATATTCTGCTCTTACTATTATTTAAAGTGAAACTGTTTCTGTTTACAATTGTTGAGATGCAAATATTGTGAAAGGCTTTGACCTGAATTGTAAAATCATTTTTTTTATAAATAAAGAGATGTGATTATCTGGTGGGAGCGGGTTGCGCCGCAACAAGGAGTGATAAGAGTGGACCGGTGGGATCGGGTTGCACGTCGCAACAAGAGAAATAAGGGTGATATGTATAGGGAGAAGCAATAAGGATGGACAAGTGGGAACAGGTTACGCGCCGCAATAAGGAGCAATAAGGGAGGACATTTATGCTTTACTGATTTTTAAACACAAGGATTTGAAAACTTATTGTTTTACTTTAATGTTTATCATATTATATACTTACGATTGTTTCAAAGTGGAATTTGATAATTTAAAAACTTATGTGAGAATTGGTTATAGCTGAGACCTGAAAAAGGTGGCTGAGTGATTTTATTCATTGCTACAGGTTATTGTTTTGTTTAGTTTATAATTTCCTTCTTGCTTTATTATATATTGTTCACAAGTTATATTGTTAATGCCCCGCCGTAGCCTCGTCACTACTTTGTCGAGGTTAGGCTCGACACTTACTCAGTAAATGAGGTCGGCTGTACTGATACTACCCTCTGCACTTCTTGTGCAGATCCAGGTACCGGCAGAATTAAGAGATAGTAGTTGCTGACATCATCGATATGGAAACACGAGGTAGATCTGCTGGCGTCTGCAGATTCCTGGAGTCTTCTCTTTACTTTATATAGACACTGTTTTATTTCATTCAAAACAGAGATACATTCTTTCAGCCTATTATTTGTAGCATTCTTAGTAGTTCGTGAATTGTGGCACCAGACCCTGAGTAGGCTTATGGTTATATATTTAGTTCGAGGTTCGACTTATTTATTCGGTTATTATTATTATTCATGAAGTTACTTATTCGGAAATATTAGATTCAGTTTATTTTTAAAATTATTCTGTTATGTATAGGTAAATTTTAAGAGAAAATGGTTAATTAAGTTCTAACATTGGCTTGCCTAGCAAGTGTGGTATTATGCGCCATCACTCGAAGATTGGGAATTTGAACTGTGACAGTTATGTTAATAATACCTTCGCGTCATGTACTAACGAGACTGAGATGGTTGACTTCTTACAACGATTATGTTATATATGTAAAATATGTTGTTTTGGATAAAAAATTATTAAATTTAATTTTTCAGAAAGAAGAAAAAAAGAGTGACTAATTTAACTTTGCAGTAAGAGCAGAATTCATGCCACAGAAATATGCACTTTCTTGAGATGGGCCGATTCAAAGTCCAACTTGCTCTCTTGGGCTACGTTTAAAGCATTATATCTTGAAGAATTAACTTAAATAGTCGTTCACTCAATCGCTTAAACTAAAAATAGTAAGTGAAGTTATATATATATAATAAGTGAATAATTATGTATAATGAGTGTATAATCTATAGATATGACTAGAAAAAGTAAATACAATAAATATGACAATATATGTGTAAAGGTCCCTTATATCTTATCTTCTTAAGAAACTAGCCCAACTAATTAGATCTTACCCGACATATGATCAGTCCAATAGTAATAGAGCTTTTAGTGAATCGCGATAATATTCGTTGTTTTTTGTAAAATTTGCGCGGGATACTCTATTAGGCCGCCCCCATTTAACTTATACCCGCTTTTTAATTTTTTTTTAAATTTGTACCCACTTTTTAAATAATTTCAGCTCCCCTTTCCCTCGCTGAGCTGAAGTTCACCAATTAAGCTGAAGTTCGCCAGTTATAAAGACAAAACTTCAGCATACGAGGCTGAAGTTCCCCAGTTACAAAGACAAAACTTCAGCTCTAGAGCTAAAGTTTCCTAGTTACAAACTTTATCTTTGTAAACTGGGGAACTTCAGCTTCAGCCCCGTATGCTAAAGTTGTTGTCTTTATAACTTGGGAACTTCAGCCCTGTATGCTGAAGTTTCCCATTTACAAAAGACAAAATTTCAGCTCTAGAGCTGAAGTTCCCCAGTGTAACTGGGGGAGCTTCAGCCCCGTATGCTGAAGTTTTTGTCTTTATAACTGGGGAACTTCAGCCCCGTATGCTGAAGTTCCCCATTTACAAAGACAAAAACTTCAGCTCTAGAGCTAAAGTTTCCCATTTACTAGAGCTGAAGTTTGCAAGCTACTTCAGGCCCATCTACTAGAATGCTGAAGTTTTGCGTGGTTGCCTTTGCTACTTCAGCGCCGCATGCTGAAGTTATGCGCAAAGGCGGGCACAAATGTAATTTTTTTACAAAGTGGTTATAAGTTAAAACGTGGCACAAAAAGTGGGTACGGATGCAAAAGCCCCTTATTTTTTGTATGCAATCTTTTAACTTAAATAGCTTCCCACTCAACCACTTAAATAAAAATAGTCAACGGATATATAATATATGTAATTTGAGCCCAAACCTATATGACCCGTCTAAGATTCGCGGTTCATTGACCCGTCTATTTGTTGAATTCAACCCATCTTGATCAAACTCATTTCAGCCCATCTAAAGTTGAGCTGACTTTTAGCCCAAATAAATCCATGTAAAACTATGCTAAATTATGTTGATTTTTTTTTGATATGTTATATATGACCATAACAAAATTTAAAAAAAATTATTTGAGTCCCCTTATATATAGTGAATTACTTATTAGGATTCTTTAAAATGTAAAAAAGGGAACAAGAATGTTTTAACTACGAATGTTAGTTTTGTTTTAATTTTTTTAAGGTTGGAAAATTTTGTGCTGAGGAAATTTATATATAGAGCGGGGAAGAAGCAACGTGTGGCCAAGAATTGTTAATTGTATATTTTTTGCCGAAAAATTATACCGTGTATAAGATACAATATTATTTAGTATTGATAAAAGATGAACTTTGAACACCCTTGCAAAATCACTAACAAAGAATATTCGAGTTTTGAACGCTTTTATTGAATTTTCTAATCCTAATGTGCTTGTTACATCATAAGGACAAGTAATAGTTTATAATAAATTTATTCTAATCTCTTTTTTTTAGTTGATATTAGACAATTCATTTAATCATTGTTGAGGGCTTGAAGTATGGGTGTTTAACGGGCGGGCTGTGACGAGTTGTACACAAAAAAGACCAGCCCGTCTGTTAACGTTCGGGGTGGTTAGCGGGTTGGGATAATGGGATGGTAGCGGGTTGGTTATTTTCGGGTTTTTTGGGGCCCGTCCGGATTCGAGCAAAACGGGTTCGGACTGACCGGGCTATATATATAGCTTAGAATTAAACTTTGAAGTTTAAACTTTAAAGTTTTAAATTTGAAATTTGAACTTCAAAATTTTAAAATTGAAATTTGAAAGTAAGTAGCTACAAAAAATTATTTATTAAGACTAATAGGCAATATGTAAGGATCAAGCTCCGAAGACTTTCATTTGATATTTTTATTAAATAATATATAATACTTCAAATTAATTTGCAAGTTCTTTTTTGATTTTTGAACTTGCAAATTAAAAGTTTACAACAATTATAAAAAATAAGAAATAGTACATCACATGCTTTTCATCATTTTTGTAAGTTCATCCATGTCAACATGAGGTTCTTGATTTCCTGCATTGGTTGAATCAGAACCATAAACCATTATATCTCCAATTTCTTGGTCCTCCGCTTCATCTACCTCGTCACGCCCTTGATTTCGCTGTTATGATCTTATCTAATCTCTGAAGCACACTAGAATTTCCAAAGCCTTGCTGCCCAATGAATGACGGGTTTCTCCTAGTTGCTGCCTTGCTTGGCTAAATGTGCTATCTGATGCGACTGTTGAAATCGATAGATTTAGCACATCTCGAGCCATGGCCGAAAGAACAGGAAATTGATTTGAGTTTCTCCTCCACCAACCCAGCGGTAGAAAATCCTTTGTGAGAGGCTCTGCTGAATTTTGCAAGTAGAATTGGAGTTCAGCAATATTCTTGCTACTGGTTTGTTGATGCTCTCCTAGTGTAAACCACATCAAATAATCTTAAACACCATCATTATCATCCAAAGCACCAGTTCCAGATGTTGAAACTGAATTTGAAGGAATATTTGCATCTACAACCGAAGAAGCATCAATAATGTTAGCATAATAATTATATAAAATTTGTAAATGTTTGTATAGACCAGAAATACAAGTGTCAATATCAGGAGTTTCAGTTGGTCCAATATCCATATAAGTATATAAAGCACTGATTAATTGGTGACACTTTATCATTTTGATAGAAGGGTTTAAAATAGCACCAATTAGGTAAATAGGGGGAATTGGGTAGAAATATCTTTTAAACTTATCTAATATAGATTCAACAATAGAAGTATATCCTTCTTTTTTCTTCAAATTATGTAGTAAAAGAGAAATTTCAGCAGTATAAACTAAACCATTGCAATAGTAGGATAATAAGCTCCAGAAAACTCAAGTGTAACCACATAAAATTTTTGTAAATTTTTTACAATATATTCAATGACATCCCAAGTTCTAGATGTTAGCAAACGACTAGGATCGGTACAATGAGAGTTAACAACTTCAGTTCTAGGTATTCTATATTTATAACAACATCTTAAGAATAAATAAGTATAATTCCACATAGTAATTATTTGTTCAGGGATGAGTCTTGGTTTTAGTCCATAGTGTACACATTTTTCCTTAAATGCATTTAATCTAGCACTTCTATTATTTCCTTGAATTACACCAACAACTCTCCTAACTAAAGTGATATCATCTCTAAATAATTCAAGGCCACTCTTCGCAATCAATTTATAAATATGACATGCACATTTAACATGAAATACTTCAGGAAGTGATGGGTGTAGATGCAATTTTAATATTGTAATAGCAGCATTGTTGTTAGAAACATTATCAAATGACATACACAAAACTTTTTCTGTAAGATTATAAAATATAGAAACTTCATGGATAATATTACTTATAAATGCACCAGTATGACTTTGATCTTCATCACATTTAAAAGCAATAATACGTTTTAGCATACAAAAATTATCATCTATCCAATGGCATGTAACAGTCAAATAATCATTTTCATTTATAGCACGACCAATATCAGAAGAAAGAGAAACTCTACTAGAAAGACTGGTGAACAAATAACAGATATATGTATGATATTGTCCAAAAAGCCTAAGGATATCATATTTACAAGTACTTCTAGAAATACCTTTAAACAAAGGGTTATAAATTCTTTGAATATAAGTAACAAGATACGGTGAAACAACAAAACTAAAAGGTAAACAAACTAAAACAATCATTTTAGCTAATTCTTCCCGATCTTTCTTAATATCGTATTTATCCATTAATCCCCCAGTACCCGGGTTAAATTTTTGTTTCCCATCTTCCTCATCTACTCCCTAATCAAGAGGGTTGTTATCTACCATGTGCCTGTGAAGTTGAACCGTCCCCCCTCCCTTACCGGGATCATGTTTATAAACTTCCTTATAAATTTTACATTTTACATAATTTTTAAGTTCTTCTAGTCTGTCAAAAAAATTCCAACACTTACTTCTTAATCTCCGATTCTTCTTGATAGGGAGGTGATGCTTACTTGTATTACCACTACCTCCATCCCTAATATTTTGAGTTTGACTAGCATTACCAGGTGTAGCTGGTGGTGTTTCAAGATTATTGGATGATTGAATATCATCTAAATCATGATCTATACCATAATTTTCTTTAAGTCGCCCATAATCTACATTTAAATTTTCAGGTGAACTTTCAGAATTATGTGTAAAGCTACTAGAAGAACCAACATCACCTTTTGAGTTTTTGGAAGTTTTCTTACTACCACCTCTACTAATGCACGCTTTTTTGGCTGCTATAAGTAAATTCATTATGTAAATTAAATTAAGAAATTAAATTAATATTTCTAACTAATAAAATAAGTGTACACCAAAGAAGAGAAAGAGATGGAACGAGTAAACTGAGATTCCGGATGCCGCACTAATTTTGATATAAAAAATCTAACTTCAATTGATAGACCGATACTTGATAGTTGATACTTGATACCACACTTCACTTGAATACTTGATATTTGATAATAATAATTTTGTAATGGCTAAATTAAATATTTGATGAAACTTGAAATAATAAGTAATATTTAAGAACGATAATCAATAATATCAAGAGAGAATTGAGAGAGAATTAGAGTAGTAAAAGAGTGAATTGTGAGAAATAATGAAGAAAAAGGGGAGTTATTTATAGTTTTTAAAAGGTTAAAATTATAATTTATCAAATATTAGGGGTGGGGGGATACTTTCTTAAGGGGGTAGGCCGAAATGACCATTTCTGCAAAAAAGGGCCGTTGGCCAACGGTTATTTTTGAATTTGACCGATGGCAACATTCCAGAATTGTTTTAAAAAAAAAAAATTGTAACGACTACCAGGATGAACCGGGTTGCAGCGCGTTAAAAACCTGTTAACGGGTTATCGCGCTTAGCGGGTTCCGGTGCACCGGTATCCAAAATTTATTCGTCTAAGACCCGCTCCCTGCCCAACCCATCCCGGCCCACCCAAATACGCTACAGTAACGGGCTGACCAAGGTTGAACCGGGTTGTAAACGGGCCAGCCCGTCCCGATTAACACGTTTAGCTTGAAGAATTGTTGACCACAAGTTAGACTTTATTAATTTTAGTTTTAAAAAATTTAGTTCAGCTGACAATATGTAACGACCCAGGCCAAATAATAAAGGTATTGTCTGATTTGACCTAACTTTTTTTGTGCTACTATAGATCTTTTAGGCATCATGATTTTGTTTCTTCGGGCGTTAATACAAAAGTCGCCTCAATAGTTGAATCTCAAAATTACGCTTATATGGCCCCTAATTTTCCCTAGTCCGTTGGGTGATTTGCTAAACCAAGCTTTTAGCGAAAAATGTGATGAACCAAGGGGTCATTTTATGAATTAAGACTCCGTTATAGGCTTATTAGCCATAAAAAGATTTAATTTTAACTACCTCGATTTGCGTGCGCATTCTGGACGTGAAACCGGAAAGCTTTTATGTGAAAATATAAGAAATACTAATTTTTAGCATTTAAAGTTTGATTTTAGTTGACTTGAGTCAACCTTTTGAGTAAATGGACCCGGATCTTTGTTTCAACGAACCCGGGAGTTCCGTAGTAAAATATGGGACTTGGGCATATGCCCCGAATTGAATTCCGAGGTCCCAAGCCTTACTAATCAATTTTTGAAAGAAATTATTTTGCTGAATTATTAATGAAATAAAGAAAAGAATTAACGTTTGAAGCCATTGGTAGCGAGTCCGTATTTTGTTTCTGGAGCCCGGTACAGATTTTTTATAGTATTTGAATACTATCTGTGAAATTTGGTGAGAATCGGAGTTTATTTGACGTGATTCGGACGTCCGGTTGAGAAATAATGAACTTTAAGTGTTCTTGAGAAAATGATGAGTTTTGAGGTTTAATTCATAGTTTTACATGTTATTTTTATGATTTGATCGCACGAGCAAGTCCGTATCATATTTTTAGACTTGTGTGCATGTTTGGTTTAGAGCCCCGAGGGCTGGGTGAGTTTCGGGTAGGCTTCGGGGTGTTTTGAACATGTTAAAATCTGCTGTAAAAATCTGTTTCTGGTGCCAGTGGATTTGTGCTTCGTGATCGCGAAGCTACTCCCGCGATCGCGTAGTGTAAACTCTACTGGGGAACGATTTGTTCTACGCGAAGGCGTAAGACTGGTCGCGAACGCGAAGCACTGGGGGGATTGCCCTTTGCGAACGCGACCATGCTATTGCGAACGCGATGGGTTAAGGGGACCTGGGGTAGGTGACTCAATTTACTCTTCGCGAACGCGACCAAGGGGACGCGAACGCAATAATCCACTGGGCTGCACATTGCCAACGCGAACATGACATTGTGAACGCGAAGACCTTTGGGCCGCAGTGCTCTGCGATCACGACAAGCCCATTGCGAACGTGATGAAGGCATGTCCAACGGCTTAAAAACAGAATTAAATACGGGAAGAAGCCATTATTTCATATTTTCAAAACTAAGAAGACCTAGAGGCGATTTTCATCATACAAGATCTTCTCCAAAGTGTTGGTAACCAATTCTAAACTCTACTCTTTCAATTATCCAATGTTTTTCATCACTTTAAAATCAAAAATCAAGAATTTTCATGGTAAAAATTGAGGGTTTGGGTAGAATTAGGGAATTTCGACCTCTAATTGAGGACAGATTTCGAAAATAATTGCCTTTTCAGGCTCGGGAGTGAATGGGTAAGCGAAATTTTGTCTGAACCCCGAGTTTGGACCAAGCGGGCCCGTGGTCGGGTTTAACTTTTCTTGAGAAAACTTAGGAAAAACATAATTTTTCAGTAAAGTTGGTTCCTTTAGAATTAATTAATTATATTAAACTAATTATAATTAGATTCGAGTGTGTTGGAGGTGAATTCGAAAGGAAAATCAGTAATTGAGCAGTCAGTGGCCTGCATAATTGAGGTAAGTGTTGTGTCTAACTTTATCTTGAGGGAATAGGTATTCTATGACTACCTTTTACCTGTTTATTTGTTAAATCCAATGTATATTTGGGGTGACGAGTACTTATACGTTGTGGTCAGGTTATACCATGCGAATAAATGCTATTTCTTGTTATTCTGGTTATCTTAAAGCCCATCATCTGTGATTATTGTTTTTAGTGAAATGTTGAGAACATTGAGTTGAGATTTAAATAATAAATGGCGATAGTAACCATGATGAAATATTGATTTCTTGTGAAATTCCTTTGAGAAGATTGAGTTGATATTGAAATATTAAATGGTTATAGAAATTATGATGAAATACTATTTCTCGTGAAATCCCCTTTTATGTTGTTGATGATTTGATGAGATTGTGAGGATGAGTGTAAAGAACGAAGGGTAATTCCATGCATGACTTAGTTATACTGTGAGGAAGAGTGAAAAGCACGAAGGGTGATGCCGTGCATGATTTATTTATAAGGTGAGGAAGAAGTAAAAGCACGAAGGGTGATGCCGTGCAATTCTTAATTATAATCTGGTGAAGATGAGAGTAAAAGCACGAAGGGTGATGCCGTATATTCTATTTATTATTTGGTGAGGCTGAGAGTGAAAGCACAAAGGGTGATGCCGTGCAAGTTTACTTTCTATCTTTAATTGCTAAAATTATTGTTGATCACTAAATGTATTTCCCTTATTGTTTTCCTCATTCCTTATGTTGAAAACTCCCAATTGCATTCTCCCTTCCCATTAATTGATGTTTACATTCTTTAATAGCTATTATTCCCTGTTAGCATGATTTCGATGTCCTGGTTTTATGTGGTGTCTTGTCCTAGCCTCGTCACTACTTTGCCGAGGTTAGGCTCGGCACTTACTCATTACATGGGGTCGGTTGTACTGATACTACACTCTGCACTCTTTTGTGCAGATCCAGGTACCTGCAGCGATAGAGATTTTAGTAGCAGTCATTCATCATTCGGAGACACGAGGTATATCTGCCGGCGTTCGCAGATTCCTGGAGTCCTCACTTAGTTTATAGAGACTGTTTTATTCTACTCAAAACAGATATATTATTTTCTTTCAACCCATTATTTGTAGTATTCTTAGAAGTTCGTGAATTGCGACACCAGACCCTGGGGTAGTCTTATAGTTATATATTTAGTTCGTGGATCGGGTTATTTATTCGTTTATCATTTTATTTATGAAGTTATTCAATGGAAATCATTAGATTTAATTTACTTTAAATTTGTCTTATCATGTTTAAGTAAATAATCAAAGGAAAATAGCTAATCGAATTCTAACATTGGCTTGCCTAGCAAGTGTGGTGTTAGGCGCCATCACGATCCTTAAGGTTGGAAAATTGGGTCGTGATAAGTTGGTATCAGAGCACTAGGTTGCATAGGTCTCACAATTCACGAACAAGCTTGATAGAGTCTGGGGGGTCGGTACAGAGACGTCTGTTCTTATCTCTCAGAGGCTATGAAGTTAGGAACAAACTTAGTTTTTGTTTCTACTCTATCGTGCGATTCTTGGTATCTCAAATACTGATTTAACTCTTCTACTCTCTCGCAGATGGCGAGAATACGTGCTTCTTCTTCCTAACCAACAATCCGGTCTTCTATCAGCAACTACTCCTATTAGGGGCAGAGGATGAGGCAGGGGCAGGAATCAGCCCGTTGCTCATACTACAACCCCAGATGCAGAGCCCCAGATTGAGATTGATGTGGGGGGGGGGGATTCTCCAGCTCAGACCGTTCTAGCTGGACCAGCTCAAGTCCCAGAGGGGTTTATTTCCACCCCGGTACTTCAGGACGCTTTGGCCCGTTTAGTGAGCATTATGGAGAGTGTAGCCCAGACTGGCACATTCCCTGTTGCAGCAGCCGCATCTCAGGCTGGAGTAGGGGTCCATACTCCTGTTCCGACTACTCCTTAGATTCAGACCCCAACAGCCAATCCAGTTTGGGTAATTCAGCCAGTTGCTCCAGCGCCGCCAGTTGATGGGACAACTATGTCCACCGATGCTTTGTGGAGATTGGACAGGTTCATTAAGTTATTCCCTGTTCATTTCAGTGGTGAGACTTTAGAAGATCCTCAGGAATATCTTGATAGTTGTCATGAGGTACTTCGGAATATGGGTATCTTGGAGACCAATGGGGTCGATTTTGCTGCCTTTCTGATGACCGGTGCTGCCAAGAAATGGTGGAGGGATTATTTGCTGACTAGACCAGTGGGGTCACCTGCTTTGACTTGGGATCAATTTTCTCATCTATTTTTGGAGAAGATTTTTCCTGTTACTACTCGAGAGGAGAAGCGTCATCATTTTGAGCAACTTCAGCAGGGCAGCATGACTGTGACCCTGTATGATAATCGTTTTGTGGATTTGGCTAGACATGCTATTCTTTTGTTGACTACAGAGAGATAGAGAGATGGGGCCAGATGATTTATTGAGGGACTTGCTCAGCCCATTAGGTTGCAAATGGCCAAAGAGACAAGGACTGAGATTTCTTTTCAAGATGCGGCTAATGTGGCCAAGAGGGTTGAGTCGGTTCTTGGGATGGGAGGTCAGAGATCAGACAAGAGGCCTTGCCATTCCGGTGGTTTCGATGGTGCCTCATATGGAGGCGGGGTTAGTTTCAGCAGAGGCCATTCCATTAAGCACTTCAGGCTTCACATGGTACCTCAGGTGGAAACGGTTCTTATATGCCTCCTTCTACTCAACCAGTCTATAGTGCACCATCAGCTCCTATCAGTGCACCTCCTCTCCATAGTGTTCATGGTGGTTATAGTGGTCAACATGGTCAGTTTTCCGGCCAGCAGTCTCAGTAGTCGAGGTCTTGTTACACTTGTGGTGACTCGAGGCACATTTCTAGATATTGTCCTCTCCCGTCAGATAATTCTCAATATCAGAACTACCGTTGTATAGTTCCAGCACCGCCTGCCCAGCCAGCCAGGGGTAGGGGTCAAGTAGCCAGAGGTAGAGGACAGATTGTTAGAGGTGGATGTCAGGCCGCTAGGGTTGGAGGCCAGCCCGCTAGAGGTGGAGGTCCGCCCATCAGAGGTCCTTCCAAAGACATGGTTCAATGTGGTGGATCCCAGCCCCGATTATATGCATTTCCAGCTAGACCCGAGGCGGAGTCCTCCGATGCTGTCACTACAGGTATCATTTTAGTTTGCAATAGAAATGCCTCAGTTTTGTTTGATCCGGGGTCTACTTATTCTTATGTTTCATCCTACTTTGCCTCGTATTTGGTTGTTCCCCGCGATTCTTTGAGTGTCCCTATTTGTGTCTATGCCGGTGGGGGAGGCTATTGTTGTAGATCGTGTATATCGTTCGTGCGTAGTCATTATTGAGGGTCTTGAAACTAGTGCATACATGTTGCTTCTTGACATGGTCAATTTTGATGCCATATTGGGCATGGATTGGTTGTCACCTTATTATTCCATCTTGGACTATCACGCCAAGACAGTTACTTTAGCTTTGCCGGGATCGCCTCGGTTAGAATGGAAAGGGACTCCTGGTCCTTCCCCTAGCAGAGTGATTTCTTATTCCAAGGCACGTGGCATGGTTAAGTAAGGATGTTTGTCTTATTTGGATCATATCCGTGATTCTGATGCCGAGATTTTTTCAATAGAGTCAGTGCCTATTATTCGGGAGTTTCCCTAAGTGTTTCCTGCAGACCTGCCGGGGATGCCACCCGACCGGGATATTGATTTTTGTTTTGATGTTGCTCCGGGCTATCAGCCTATTTCTATTCCTCCATACCGGATGGCCCCACCAGAATTGAAACAATAGTTGCAAGATCTTCTTGATAAAGGTTTCGTCAGGCCTATGTTTTGCCTGGGGTGCATCAGTTTTGTTTGTAAATAAGAAGGATGGATCGATGAGGATGTGTATAGATTATCGGCACTTGAATAAAGCTACTATCAATAATAAGTATCCATTGACTAGAATTGATGATTTATTTGTTCAGCTTTAGGGTGCCAATGTGGTTTCGAAAATTGATCTGAGATCGGGTTACCATCAACTGAAGATTAGGGCGTTCGATGTTCGTAAAAAATTTTTTTAGACAAGGTATGGGCACTACGAATTTTTGGTGATGTCTTTTGGCTTGACTAATGCCCAAGCAGCCTTTATGGATTTGATGAATCGAGTTTTCAATCCTTATCTAGATTCCTTCATAATCGTGTTCATTGATAATATTCTTATATACTCCCGCAGTCGGGAGGAGCATGAACAACACCTCCATATAGCACTCCAGACTTTGAGGGATAATTAGTTGTATGCAAAATTTTCAAAGTGTGAGTTCTGGTTAGACTCAGTAGCTTTCTTGGGTCACGTTGTATCAGCAGAGGGTATTCAATTAGATTCTAATAAGATAGAGGCAGTTAAGAACTGGCCTAGACCCACTTCAGCCACGGAAATCAGGAGCTTCTTGGGTTTGGCGGGTTACTATCATCGTTTTGTGGAGGGGTTTTTATCCATAGCACCCCCGATGACTAAATTGACTCAGAAATGTGTTAGACGAGTGCGAGGCGATATTTTAGAAGCTTAAGATGGACTTGACTTCAGCACCGGTGTTGGTGTTACCATCAGACTCAGGTTCCTTCACGGTGTATTGTCATGCTTCTCGAGTTGGACTTGGAGCAGTATGATGCATGATGTCAGGGTGATTGCATATGCGTCTCGGCAGCTGAAAGTCCATGAGAAGATTTATCCTGTTCATGACTTAGAGTTGGCAGCCATTGTTCATGCATTGAAAATTTGGAGGTACTATCTTTATGGCGTGCCGTGTGAGGTTTTCACTGACCATCGCAGTCTCCAGTACTTATTTAAGCAAAAAGATCTAAATTTTAGGCAGCGGAGATGGTTAGAGTTACTGAAAGATTATGATGTCACTATATTATATCATCCAGGGAAGGCCAACATGGTGGCCGATGCATTGAGTAGAAAGGCGGTGAGTATGTGCAGCCTTGCGTATATTCCAATCGGTGAGAGACCGTTAGCTTCAGACATTCAGACTTTGGCTAATCAGTTCGTGAGGTCTGATATTTCGCCCAGAAGTGTTCTAGCTTGTACAGTCGCTCGGTCTTCTTTAATTGAGTGTATCCGAGAGCGGTAGGATGATGACCCGCATTTGATGGTTCTTAGGGACACAGTTCGGCGCGATGGTGCCAAGCAGGTTACAGTTGGAGATGACGGTGTTTTGAGGATGTAGGGTCGTATATGTGTGCCTAATGTTGACGGCCTTCATAGGTTGATCCTTGAGGAGGCTCACGGTTCTAAGTATTCCATTCACCCAGGTGCAGCCAAAGTGTACCAAGACTTGAGGCAGCATTATTGGTGGAGAAGGATGAAGAAGGACATTGTTGCGTATGTGGCTCGTTACTTAAATTTTCAGCAAGTAAAGTATGAGCATCAGATACTGGGTGGTTTGCTTCAGCAGATAGAGATTCTTGAGTGGAAGTGGGAGCGTATCACTACTTTGTTGTTGGACTCCCACGGACTCAGAGGAAATTTGACGTAGTTTGGGTGATTGTAGATAAGCTGACTAAATCAGCACATTTCATTCCTGTGGTAAGAACTTATACTTCGGAGAGGTTGGCACAGATATATATTTGAGAGATTGTTCATCTTCACGGTGTGCCCATGTTTATCACTTATGATCGAGGTATGCTGTTTACTTTGCACTTTTGGAGGGTAGTTCAGCGAGAGTTGGGTACCCGAGTTGAGTTGAGCACAACATTTCATCCTCAGATGGACGGGCAGTCTGAACGTACTATTCAGATTCTAGAAGATATGCTTCGCACTCGTGTTAATGACTGTGGAGGTTCTTGGGATCAATTCTTGCCATTAGCGGAGTTTGCCTACAATAATAGTTATCAGTCGAGCATTTAGATGGATCCCTATAAGGCATTATATGGTAGGCGGTGTAGATCTCTAGTTGGATGGTTTGAGCCGGTAGAGGAACGGTTATTGGGTACAAACTTAGTTCAAGAGGCCTTAGATAAGGTCACGATTATACAGGATCGACTTAGTGCAGCTCGGTCTAGGCAAAAGAGTTACGCCGACCGTAAGGTTCGGGATGTGGCATTCATGGTTGGAAAGAGAGTATTACTTCCGGTATAGCCCATGAAGGGTGTCATGAGATTTGGGAAGAAGGGAGAGTTGCGCCCTAGGTATATCAGGCTATTTGAGATTCTTAATAGAGTGGGGGAGGTAGATTATAGACTTGTGTTGCCTCCAGGGTTATCCTCCGTTCATCCGATATTTCATGTATCTATGCTCCGGAAATATCATGGTGACCCGTCCCACGTGTTATATTTTAGCTCTGTTCAATTGGAAAAATATTTGACTTATGAGGAGGAGTCGGTAGCTATTCTAGACCGGCAGGTCTTCAGTTGAGATCAAAGAGTTACCCTTCAGTTCGAGTGCAGTGGAAAGGTCAGCTGTTGAGGCAAATACTTGGGAGTCCGAGCCGGACATGCAAAGTAAATACCCACACTTGTTTTCCAATTCAGGTAATCTTCTATGTCCATTCGAGGACGAACATTTGTTTTAGAGGTGGAGATTGTGATGACCCTAGGGGTCATTTTATGAATTAAGACTCCGTTATAGGCTTATTAGCCATAAAATATTTAATTTTAACTACCTCAATTTGCGTGCGCAGTCTGGGCGTGAAACAGAAAAGCTTTTATGTGAAAATATAAGAAATACTAATTTTTAGAATTTAAAGTTTGGTTTTAGTTTACTTGAGTCAACATTTTGAGTAAATGGACCCGGATCTGTGTTCCGACGATTCCAGGAGGTCCACAGTAAAATATAGGATTTGGGCGTATGCTCGGAATTTAATTCCGAGGTCCCAAGCCTTAGAAATCAATTTTTGAAAGAAATTATTTTGCCGAATTATTAATGAAATAAACAAAAGAATTTGTAATAACCCGACTGCTCGTTTTGAGAATTTAAGCTCTATTCGGTGACATAAAGTCTTGAATAACTTCATATTGTGTATATCGACCTGCGTGTGTTGTTGGATTCAGTTACCGGATGATCCGGAGTCGAATCTGAAGGAAAATTTCAGTTTTGGAAGCTTAAGCGGTGAAAGTTGACTGGAGGTTTGACTTTTGTGTAAACGGCCTCGGAATGAGTTTCGGGTAATGTCAACAACTTCGTATAGTGATTTTAGACTTAGACGCGCGTCTGGAATTGGTTTTGGAGGTCCGTAGGGTAATCTGAGGTAATTCGGCGAAAGTTGGAAATTTGAGGAATTTGACCACAGTTGACTTTTTGGGATATCGGGGTCGGAATGCGATTTCAAGAGTTGAAATAGCTCCGAGATGTCAATTGGGACTTGCCTGCAAAATTCAGCGTCATTCCGGGTTGAATTGATAGGTGTCGGCATGAGTTTAGATTTTTGAAGATTTGAAAGTTCATAAGTTCGATTCATGGTGTGATTCGTCGTTTCGTCGTTGTTTGATCTGATTCGTGACCTCGAGCAAGTCCGTGTTAGGTTATATTTCTTGTTTGTGTGTATAGACGGGGTCTCAGGGGCCTCGGGTGTGTTTCGGATGGGCTTCGGGTCAATTTTCCCCTATTTTTCACTGTTGATCTGCTATCTGATGTTTCCTTCTATGCGATCGCATAGGCATAGACGCGATCGCATAATGTAATGTTGACCAGCCCTATTTTTCTCCTTTGCGTACGCCTCCCTCAACATGTGTTCACATAGTTCCTTCAATTGGGCAGCAAATTACCCAACGCGATTGCATCCTCAGCTTCGCGATCGCGAAGTATGGCCTGGGCAGCAGAAAATTCCTTCACTACGCGATCGCATAGGACCTTCCGCGATCGTGTAACACAATTGGGTAGTAGCCCTTTTCTTCCTTATATGCAATCACATCTGTTCTTCTGCGATTGCGTAGCACACTGTGGGCCAACAATTATTTCTTCTACGCGATCGCATCTACACCCACGCGATCACGATGCTTAAGATTCTGGGCAGAAAGAAATATAATTCAAAATCGAGGGTTTCACCATTTTTATCACATTTTGACTTCTAGAGCTCGGTTCTTGGCTATTTTTGATGGGTTTTTCACGAAATTCGATTGGGTAAGTGTTCTTAATCTAGAAATAAATATATTCCATGAATTAGTCATTGTTTTATCATTTATTTTGTGTTTGAGTTGAGGAAAAAGTTGGTTTTGAAAGAAAATTTCTAAAATGAAAAATCGTGATTTGTGGGACCAAATGGTATCGGATTTTGATATATTTTGTATGGTTGAACTTATATCATAATGGGTATTCGGATTTTGTAAAATTTGACAGGTTCCGAGGTGCGGGCCCGGGGGTCGACTTTTGGGTCGATTTTTATATTTTCGTAAAGATTGAAACTTTATTATCCGGAATAGTTCCTTACAAGTTTTATGTATATTTTGAAGTTGTTTTAGTTGATTTTGAGCCGTCCAGAGGTATTTTCGCCCGAGAAGTTCATTTTAGAGTACCGGGTTGTCGTCTTTGAGGTAAGTATCTTGCCTAACCTTGTGTGGGGAAATTACCCCTTAGGATTTGAGTCTTCCATGTCGGTTGTGGTCTGTGTACGCGAGGTGACGAGTGTGTGCTCGGTCTTATTTGTAGAAGGTTGACATTTTAGGTTCTTAGGTCCTTATATTCACCTTGTATGAAGTTGTTCTCGATACACTTGAGTTCTAAATTGCTAGATTCACTCCTACGTGCGTTGATTAGAGCTAATTGCTTTAGGATTCACCTTATTGCCTACTTGATCCTGTTTTGACTTAACCAAAGGTTTTACCTCTGTATCGTCATGTTATATTTTTATAAACGGTCTATAATTAATTGAATTGTTGAATATCTCTCATAATTGCTCAGCCTCATAAGGGGTTTAGACAACTTATATATTAGTCGACTTGTCCTTACTTGGAATTATTTGACTTGTGTTATCTTCTTATTGTTGACTCGAATTGTGGATTTGTTGCTTGTCTTGTTTTTCCCTGGTCAATTTGTACTCTTTATACTTAGTATTCTTTACCGTGATTATTCCTTGTGATCGATGTTCTACTGTTTTCTTGTGAATTGAAGTTCTTGTATCTACTTGTTCGCCGTACCTTATGCCATTATCATGATTGATTTGTATTTGATGTGGTGATGTACGAGTTTTCTGACGTGCTATAATTATTGTCTTTGGTTGTTGCACTGCATATTTTATTCGTAAAAATGAGCTTCACACGTGTAATACTTATAATGACTCTGCAATCTATGTGGAGCAATGACAACATGACATCTGGCGAGACTTTATGAAGAGGTACGAGATAAAGAGGAACAGAACAACATACCCACGGGGTAATCAGATACGGGAATCTCAACCTAATTGAGAAGGCGAAGAGACACAGTCAGAATGAATCAAGATGGAATAATGGGAAGATTCGGGGATCTTCAATTAATGAGCCAAAACATTACATAATGTTCACGCAACAGTTACGATTAATCATCATAACGTTACATTAATGCCATTATTAGCCATTAATGCTCAATCACTAAAAAGAGTAGACGTTATATTAAGAAATTCCCTATAAAAAAATATAACTTGTAAGGACACGTTCGCACCACTATTGAAATATACTTACTTTTTATGCATATTTATGCTTTTTATTTATGAATTTACTTACAATTATTAGCATACTCTTTGGTTATCATAAACTCGTGTTCTTCTTAAAATAGCTTTGGTAGAGAATCTAATTCTTTGATTAAACAAATTGGTTCCGTTACCGGGAATCTGATAATCTCTATTTTTTCTCAAACAATATTCTGTAAATTATGTCGAACACCAAAGATAATAACCAATAAAGGATTGGAACTCCAGTTCCATCACCTTCAGGTTCCCCACGAGGCTCTGATGCGAGACTAAAATGCATAGTTTAAGATGTAATATACCTTACATTTGAGGTGCGTTAATGATAAAAATACACTTTTTATGTGCTTAATGGAGTTTATTTTACGTGTAGGTGAATTGGAGATGGAAACGGAGCTAAAGGGATGCAAATACGTCAAAAAATACGCGAAAAGAGACACCCGGGAGATAGCCGGGCGACAGAGCCCTACAACCTGACCCTACCTGGCGTTAGCCAGGCGTTAGGTCTGAAACGCCAACCCTACCCTGGCGTTAGCCAGGCGTTAGGGCTGAAACGCCAGTCCTAGCATGGCGTTAGCCAGGCCTTTGGGTCCAAACGCCTGGTATTCCCAGTTTCGGCCAAATCTGAGTTTTGACGAGTTTAAGTGTTTCCCGGTCGAAATAGAAGTC
>ML309254.1:10778-33577 GCA_005239505.1 Nicotiana paniculata | reverse complement strand
TATTTATAGCAAAAAATAGTATAGAATTTGGGTGTGGTCAAAAAATAGTTGTTCACAGTAAGTTGACTAGAATACAAGAAACGACATGTAGTAATTGAAACCTAACCTACTACCCTAATCCTGGACCTCTACACCTTCATATCAATGGTCATGTCATCGATCATCTGTAGCTGCGACATGTCTTGCCTAATCATCTCTACCCAATTCTTCTTTGGCGTATCTCTACCTCTCCTTAGGCCCTCCAATGTCAACCCCTGACACCTCCTTAACAGGGCGTCTATGCTTCTCCTCCTCACATGTCCAAACAATATAAGTCTTGCTTCCCGCATCTTGTCTCCAATAAGGGTCACACCCACCTTGTCCCGAATAACTTCATTCCTAATCCTATCTAACCTGGTGTGCCCGCACATCCATCTCAACATTCTCATCTCTGCTACCCTCATCTTCTGGATATGGGAGCTCTATACTATTCAACACTCAGACTCATACAACATAGTCGGTCTGACCAGTACTCTACAAAACATACCTTTAAGTTTTGGTAGCACCTTCTTGTCACATAGAACTCCGGAAGCAAGTCTCCATTTCATCAATCCCGCCCCAATATGATGTGTGACATCTTTGTCAATCTCCCCATCCCTTGTATGACAGAACCAAGGTGCTTAAAGCTACCTTTCTTGGGGATGAATTGTAAATCAAGCCTCACCTCCCCTTCAACTCCCTGAGTTGCACCACTGAACTTACACTCTAAGTATTCTGTTTGGGTCCTACTCAACGTGAAACCTTTAGACTCCAGGGTTTGCCTCTACACCTTTAACCTCAGTTTAACACCGTCTCGCGTCTCATCAATCAATACAATATCGTCTGTAAATAACATGCACCACAGAACCTCCCATTGGATGTAGCGCGTCAGTATGTCCATCGCCATGGCAAACAAAAAAGGGTTGAGTGCCCACCCCTGGTGCAACCCCATCATGACCCGGAAATGGTTTTGAGTCTCCTCCCACTGTCCTCACCCGGCTCTTCGCTCCATCATACATTTCTTTAATCCCCCTAATGTAGACCACATGTACACCTCTAGCCTCCAAACACCTCCACAGAACCTCCCTTAGGACTTTATCGTAAGACTTTTCTAAGTCGATGAAGACCATATGTAGGTCCCTCTTCCTCTCCCTATACTGTTCTATCAATCTCATAACAAGGTGAATGGCTTCCTTAGTTGATCGTCCCGGCATAAACGCGAATTGGTTCTCAAAAATCGACACACTCCTCCTCTGTAAAGACCCGACCGGTTATTTTGTGCTCTAGCGCATCGTTCAGGGGTTTGAAGTCGTGATCAGCTTCATTTCAGGTATTATGACTCGTGGGCATGGTCGGAATTGAATTCCAGGAAATTTAGAATTTATTTGGAAAGAAAATTCTCATTTCAGAAGCCTTAAGTTGGAGAAATCAACTAAGATTGGAATTTTGAGTAAACGATCTCTGAATCAGGATTTGAAGGTTCCAGTAGGTTTGTATGATGATTTCGGACTTCGGTGTATGTCCGGATCGGCATTTATATAACCCGGGAGCATTTCGGCGTCTATTGTGGAAGTTAGCATTTTAGAAGGATTTAATGAATTTGGTCTTGAAGTGCATATCAGTGAGGTTGATGTCCGGTTGGGATTCCGAGTCTGGGAATAGCTCTGTATGGTGATTCTGGAATTGGGAGCGCGACCGGAAGTGAATTTGGGTGTCCGTAGGCCATTTTGGAGTGATTTGGCTAAAGATAGAAACTTGAAGGTTTTTGGGAAATCCGATCGGAAGTGGAAGGTTTGATATCGAGGTAGGAATATGATTCCAAAAGTTGGAGCAGGTCCATAATGTTAAATATGACTTGTGTGTAGAATTTGAGGTCAATCGGGTGTGATTTGATAGGTTTCGGCGCCGGATGTAAGAGTTTGAAATTCTAAGTTCTTAAAGAATTGGATTTGAGTGCGATTCATGATTTCAGCGTTGTTTGATGTGATTTGAGGGCTCGAGCAAGTCCGAGTCATATTTTTGGACAGGTTGGTGTGATTGGACGGGGTCCCAGGGGCCCCGGGTGGACTCTGGGTGGTTTTCGGATAAAGAACTGAAGTTTGAAGAAGTGAAGCTTGATGTCATCTGGTGTAATCGCACCTGCGAGGCTTTGACCGCAGGTGCGGCTTGGGCGCCGCAGGTGTGAGATTTGGATCTGGAGCTGAAGGACCGCAGGTACGGGAGTTTGGTCGCACCTGCGGTATCGTAGGTACGAAGAGGGATCGCAGGAGCGGGAGTTGCTGGGCTGAGTCAGAGCCGCACCTGCGATGGAATTTCCGCAGGTGCGGAGCCAGGAGCGGCTATTGGACCGCAGGTGCGAAGAGGTGCCTGGGCAGAATGTTTTAAAATCGGGTTTGTGCCATTTCTCTCTCATTTTTCATTTGGTTGAGACGATTTTGGAGAGCTTTTCAAGGGAGATTTTGTCAGGGATCAGAGGTAAGTTGTTTCTACTTGTTTCTAAGGTTAAATACAAGATTGATTCATGATTTGATATGGGAAATTGTGGGGAAATTGGGGTTTTTGAAGAAAAACCTAGAAAGTAAAAGTTTGGATTTTTAGCCACGAATTAAGCATGAATATTTGAGTAAATTATATATTTGAGTTAGTAAAGCTATGGGTAGAATATATCTTAGAGAATTTTGGATTTCCGGGCACGTGGGCCCTAGGGCATTTTGGTCATTTCTCCGAGCGGGGTCGGGAAAGTATATAATCTGAATTTGTTGTGAGTATTAGGATGATTTTCATTTCTTTGCCATTATGTGGCAGTTTCGGAGCGTTGTGTGTCCGTTGGAGTCATCGGAAGGTCTTGGAAGTTGGTGTTGGAATGTCGGAGCGAGGTAAGTCTCCTTTCTAACTTTGTGAGGGGAAATCGTCCCCTAGGTGAATTAATTCAGTACATGCTATTATCTTTGGGGGCTACGTACGCACGAGGTGACGGGAGTCCGTGCATAGCTACTATTATGCCATGTCTGTGTAGCCTAGGACTCGCTAGCATGCCTTATGTGTGTACTTGTAACTCTGCATGTAATATTAAACTGCTAATGTAACCGAAAACGTAACTGAATGTTTAAAAGAAAACTAGAGTTCATATTGTTAACCTTCTAAAAAGAGAATTATTTCCGCTGTGAATATATGTGTACCTGGACTATGTTGTATCGTGGAATATCATTAAACTTGACAAATGAGTTTCAAAACAAAGATTTCAAAATCTATATTTCATGTTTCTTTTAAAAAGAATTTTTACCACTTTCCTGAGAAAACCTGCTTCTTGATAAAAATGAGGATGTATTATGTGAATGTGTGTACATATGAGCACCTGAGTCGCATGTATGATTCACGAGCAGGCTAGCCTTATTATTTTTATGTTGACCGCGTCGCATGATCGATTCGCAAGCGGGGAAAATAGATGCATCTATTGTTCGAGCCGGTCGACCCCTCGGTAGTGCACAATTTATTACCGCTGGTCCGCGCCATTCGACCCTCGGCATTGCCTGTGTATGATATTTGCTGGGTAATTGCTATGATATTTGCCTGATTACTGGCCTGAAATGTTAAATTGTCGATTGAAATGACAAAGACTTAAAGTTATTAAAAATACTTTTGGAAGAAGTTGTTCCTTCCGATGACTTATTATTATTTGATTAAATCACCATGTTGATTAATTGTTAATATGACGAAGATATAAAGTGTTAAATGTGAATGAAATTGAAGGATCTTTAAATCCTGTTTTATAAACTGCCTATGATAAAACCATGCTTAGTGTCACTCGTAAATATTCTAAAATTGACCTTTAGTAAGTGTCTAATTTGACCTCTCGTCACTACCTCTTTGAGGTTAGGCGGGAGACTTACTTAGTACACGTTGTTTGTGCTCATGCTACACTTGTTGTGCATTTTGTTGCACAGGTACCTACATAGCACAGTGGTTGATTTGGAGACTTGGACGGGCTGAAATCATCCGGAGGCGTTCCGCAGCTGACAGAGTATCCCTCCTACCGTATTATTTTTATTTTAAATCCCTTGTCCAAATTGTATTACAGACAAGATTTGTAGTATGTGTAAAATTCTTAGAAGCTGCTCATGTACTTGTGACACCGGGTTCTGGGATATGTATTGGGATAATTGTTTAAGTGAAATCTTTAGATCACTGTTTTTAAATAATAGAATTTTATTCGCTGTCGTATGTTAATTTATAAAAATTTATTTATTTGATTATGAAATGCAAGAAAAGGTAACGATTTTGAAAATGTTAAAACATGAATGTATTTCAACTAATTAAGGATTTGGCTTGCCTGACAGTGGTGTCTGGCGCCATCATGACCTATGGATTTTGGGTCGTGACAACATGGTATCAGAGCGCTAGGTTCCCGTAGGTCTCACGAGTCATGAGTATGTCTAGTAGAGTCTTGCGAATCGGTACGGAGACGTCTATACTTATCTTCGAGAGGCTACAGGGCTGTTAGGAGTACTTCCCTTCTTGATTCTTCATCGTGCAAGTTGATTCCTTTAAGGCTTATGTCTATGTTCATTCCTACTCAATCTTACGCGTCGTGAAGAGCTTGCTATGGATCAGGAATTTGAGGAATGGAAATGGTGCTACGAACGTAATTCGAGATGCTTCCATTTGTAAATGGTCGTGGTTATTGTTATGGCCCTGTGAAAGGGTAATATGTTGTTTCAGCTCAGTAGCTGTGTTTCTGGGAGCCTTAAGGCTGTGCTCAGGTAGTGATTATGTTTGCAATTGATCTTCTCACAGTGTCGATATGATGATAGAACGCTTGACCGTATGTTGGGAGAGATGAATGGTTGAAGGGAGGTCTTCTCAGAGTGTGATTTCGACATTTTCGTGCTTTTGTTCCGGTAGAGGGAAGGCATTTGGAGTATGAATGGCTCGGTTGGGATTGATAAAGTAGTAAGACTTGGTGTCTTCAAGTGATATGGGGTATGCACCTGTGACGTGTAGTCGTCGTCAGTGATCGAATGAAATGTGTTAGGTTTGTCGGCGCTATGGCTTCTTCGGTTGCGTGGGGTCAGAGTATTGAGAGGAAGTATTGAAGAATGCGGTTGGCAAAGAATGATCCTGGAATGAGGCTAGGCGGTGGTTCCATTTCTAGGAGGCCAGGTGTAAGAAGCCGAAGTCGAGCAGTCGCAAAGTGGAGAGCGGCAGCACAACTTGGAATTTGAAGATATTTGTCGCGCATTAATGGGTGTCCATGAGGAGCGGACGGACTAGTAAGTTGGTAAATGAAGCAGGGCGTAGGATGGGGTATTGAGGTCGTAGAGAGCGTGCATTTCAGCGTCGCTGGGAGGTGTCTGCGGGTGATCTCCACAGACGGGTTGTCTTCTGGGGATAGGTTAGCAATGGCGGGGTTGGCAGGTTCTGTGAGGGGTCCTAGTGGCTAGTCGGTAGGAGATAGAATATGTGAATGATTCTAGAGAATTCGAGTATTTAAGGAGTGCTAGCAAGAGAATTTGGAAGATTTGGATGGATTGGCTGAGCAAAATCGTGTTATCAAAGGAGGAAGGATCTCAGCAGGGTCTAGAGTGGTGCAAGGAGTAGCCTCGGGTTAAGTGAGGGAGTCCCACCATCTGCAGTTGGGTTGTAGGATTGTCTTTGCGTGGGGTTGAGGATTTTCGGCGTGTTGGCGAGTTATTTCAGCTTAGGAAATAGGGGTAAAATGGTAATTGTGCGTGGGATTTGATGAATATGTGCAAAAGTTGGCCCTGTCGGATCAGGGTTAGGCTTTGGAAGATTCAGACCTTATGTTTAAGGCATGGTCGAGTTGTAAGGATAGTGACTCAGTCACGTGTTTTATTGATAAAGGTGTTCCTGTGCTAGGAGAGCCTTGGGGTTGATTGTATTCGGGGCCAGTCAGAGTGGGTGACTCTCAGTAGCAGTGCTAGTGAGTTCAAAAGTTAAAAATGCGGCAATTAAGGATTTCAGGCAGCAGTATGATCGAGAATCGAGCTTTTTCAGAGTAATCTCTGAGAAAAATGAGGACGGTTGTGTGAGCACGTGATGTTCACCTGCCATACACTCCTACAGAATTCAACAAAATAAATTAAATTTATAAATGTTGTTGAATTTTAGTGTTATTTGTGAATTGATTTTGCATTGCATAATCATAGTTCATTTTTAAAAAAATTAGTAAATGCATTATCATTAAGGGGTTACAAAATTATTATTAATAATTAATTGAATTGATTAATAACAAAATATGATCATTTGACATAAGGTAGATTTAATGGTTAAATTCTTAATTCAAGTGTGAAAATTTATTCTTTAAATGATATGAGTGTTAAATTAATTGTTTTACTCTTAATTAATTTATCAATTAATAATTAGACAAAACTAAGTTAGAATTAATCACTACATTTTGTTATTCGGTTTTAGTTTAATTATATGTAATGAATTAATTCAACATAGGCTCAAAATCGGACCTAGTCTAACTTGCACAGGCCCAAAAATAACTCACCAGGTCCAGCCCAATAAAGCCCAAGTCGGTCAGCTCTTTTACACCACTAAACGACGCCGTTTGAGTTATGAAGGATCCCAGCCGTTGATCTCTTTTGATCTAACGGCTGGGAACTCCCCACCCATTTGATATTGAAGTGTCCAAACACTCCCCCAACCCCCTTCATTTGCAAAGTCTAACACCCCCATACCCCTTCTCTCTCTCGTCTCTCTCATCCCTCCTGTTCGCCGCCGTCTCCTGCCTTAACTCCGCCGGCCGGAAATCGCCTCCGGCGGCGGAGCTCAACCAAACTCCACCAATTTCACCAGACAATCTCCTTTTCATTCTCAACTATCTCCCACCATCCGTTTCCTCAAAAAATCACCCAAAAATGAGTAATTTCAAATCTGAAAAGTGAAAACCCTAATTTTCACTTACCCGCTGAACCGAAGATCTTCAATAGCTCCTACTTACATGGATCGATAGCTCTCATTGAGGGCTATATATTCATGTGGGTTTGAGTTATTTACAAACCCCGCCAGAGTCCGGCAAGGTCCAGCGATGTCACATTTTTCGACCAAACCCTTTAACGGGTATCCTCTTTTCCTTTTTAATATTATTATTTATTTTTTTGTTTCTTTTCTGATAGTATGAAAACTATGAACATATTAATCACTATATTTGGCATAACTGATTTAATTCGAGTCTAGACATACTGATAATCATCATGCTTCAGTTAGTATGCATTTAGTAATATACATGTTTTTGCTTTATGTTTTTTTTAATCACTATTCTTCGTGCATATATGACTGTTTCTGCCTCTGTTCTTTCTTGTTCATTTTATTTTCCTTTGGCTAGGCTAGATTTTTATTCTTGTTGTCATGTACATGCCGATGATAATCGTTTGTTAGAATTAGTTGTCCTATTAATCATCAGTTAAAAGTTCTCTAGCTTTTAATCATAGTTTGTTGATTAATCATCGATTTATTATGATTCCCATTTCATTTCGTTTGAATTATTTGACTCTTTTCCTTAATCCATTTCTGATTTGTCAAACTGATTTTGAATTAGGGATTCCCACCTGAGTTGTTAATTCGTCAATTCTTATTTTAGCATATGTCTGCTCAGTGTTGATCATTTTTTGAGATCAATTGATTAAGTAAAGAGTAATTAGGGACTGGTTTGGTTAAGATAATAAAAGAACCAGCCACATTTAGATTTAAATTGAATTAAACAAAAATCAGTTAACCTAAGTTCAAAGGACTAAACTGATTGCCTTAAATTAAAACTAGAATTAATACCTAATAATGAAATTAACCTAAACCTAGGTAACTAGTGAGTATGGTTTGAAACCAACTCTAGGAACCTAATCAACTAACCCTTAACTAACTAACTTAACCCTAGTTAAGAATACCTATTAGTCTTAGTTAACTAAAGGGCCTAACTAGGATTAGTTAACTGGAGTTCATAATAACCCAAGAACATTATACATTTGTAAAAAATCAGATTTGCAAGGGGTATTAGGGTCATTATAATGGCTGGAAATTTCTGGAATAGGGGCAGCTGTCCCAAAGGATAAGGGTGAAAGCTGCCTATGTACTACTTCAACCCATTAGATAGGGAATATGCTAGGTATATCCCATCCCCAAGTCCCTTAAAAATACGCGCATAATAATAATATAAACATGGCACAGAATGTCCCCTCGTGCATAATAATAATATAAACATGGCACGGAATGTCCCCTCGTGCATAATAATAATATAAACATTGCACGGAATGTCCCCTCGTGCATAATAATAATATAAACATGGCACGGAATGTCCCTTGATCTATAATGACAATATAAACATGGCATGACATCACCCTTCGTTCTTTAACACTCTTCCTTACCCAAACAACAATCACAAACAAGGGCAAGGAATAAACAGAGTAAAAATAGAAATCCCGACAAGGGAACATCAATTAAACAATAAAATCCCGGCAATGGAACATCAATTAAACAATCAAATCCCGGCAAGGGAACATCAATTAAACAATCATATCCCGACAAGGGAACATTTCAACAACTCTTTCTCTTTCTTTCACTTCCATGATTTACTTTATTACTTGAGCCAATGCTCCAAAGGATGTAATTAACTCATATATCTTCATTATGCGTTTTCACAATTTGAGCCAATGCTCCAAATATGTAATTACCTCATATATCTTCATTATTCGTTTCACAACTTGAGTCAATGCTCCAAAGATGTTTAAGGATTTCAATTTCCTTCACATGCTCATTTACATCATATAGGGATCATCAATTAAGCACAGAAATTACAACAAAATCGGAATATTCATAATATAGGGACTCACGGTCATGCTAGACACCAATGTATAGATACTCGTCACCATGCCTATACATCGTATTTGACAATTAGCAAATATCAAATAATACTCAACTCCTATTCCCTCAAGCTAAGGTTAGGCCAAACACTTACCTCGGGTCCAAAGTATAGCAATCAACCCTCTAACACCCCCTTTCCTTTAGAATTCAACTCCGGAATGATATTATCTAGACATAATCAGCTCAAATATATCAATAAGGATTCAATGATTCAATTACATGGTCTAATTATCCACCTCCTAGCATTCCTCCAACATTATCAAAATTCGACCCCGGGCCTGCTTGGTCCAAACACAAGGCTCAGACCAAAACCATGTCACCCATTCACCCACGAGCCCGAATATATAATTTGTTTTCAAATTCGACCCCAAAACGAGGTCTTAATCAAGAAAAATTCAAAAGGGCCTAACTCTACCCAAATTTCAGATTTTCTACTCTAATTTGCATGTTTTAGGCTTAGAAATTCATTAATTATAGATGAAAAATGAAGGAAATGAGTTAAAATTTACTAACCCAAGAAGTTTTGGTGAAGGATGGCTTCAATGGATGCCAAAGGGCTTTGAAGAAGAAGAAGTTCGTTATTTTCTAAGTGAATCCCGTAGCTACTGGTTCTGGAAATATTTATATACCACTGGGAAAAATTGTGCATCACGATCGCGGAGAGTCTGGTTCCTTCACTCGGCGATCGCGGCTAAAAGAATGCGATCGCGAAGAATACCTAGCCAGCCCCCGCCCAGACCCCCTATGCCTCTATGCGATCACGAATTGTGCTATGCGATCGCATAGAGGAACTAGCCTCCTCCTACAACTAACTCTATGCGATCGTAGGGGAACCTACGCAATCGCATAGAGAAAATCATAAAACACCAGCAACAGCTCAAAAATCAGATTTTCCATGTTTTTACGCCCCGCTAACTACCCGAAACTCACCCGAGCCCTCGGGTCTCAAAACCAAAAACACACACGACTCCCAAATCATCCTACAGACTTATTCAAGCATTCAAATCACCAATATAACATCATATACATCGAATTAAACCTCAAAATCCATGAATTCTATCATATTTCATAAAACATCAAATTTCCCATTTCAAGTCCGAAACACGCCAAACCAAAACCCGTTTTCAACCAAACTTTACCAAAAGCGCTTAAACCATATATAAGACCTGTATCGGGTGCCGGAACCAAAATATGGGCCCGATACCATCACTTTCTAATCAGATTTCATTTTCAATTTCCTTAAGTATTTTCAGAAAACAATTTCACTCAAAAATTCATTTCTCAGGCTTGGGACCTCGGAATTCGATTCCACGAATACGCCCAAGTCCCATATTTTATTATGGACTCTCCGGGACCGTCAAATCACGGGTCCGGGTCCATTTACCCAAAATGTTGACCGTAGTCAAAATTATTCATTTTAATATCAAGTCTTAGCATTTTCCACAGAATTTCTTATTTAAGTTGTCCCTCTACGCGCCCGGATTGCACACGCAAATCGAGGCAACAATAAATGAGGTTTTCAAGGCCTCAGAAGTACGGAATAGGTAATAAAATAGGTGATGACCCTTTGGGTCGTCACACTTCAGTTAGTATGCATTTAGTAATATACATATTTTTTGTTTAGGTTTTTTTTATCACTATTCTTTGTGCATATATGACTATTTCTGCCTCTGTTCTTTCTTGTTCGTTTTATTTTCCTTTGGCTAGGCTAGATTTTGATTCTTGTTGTCATGTACATGCCAGTCAGGTTTAGACTTTGGAATGATAATCGTTTTCTAGAATTAGTTGTCCTATTAATCATCAGTTAAAAGTTCTCTAGCTTTTAATCATAGTTTGTTGATTAATCATCGATTAATTTATGATTCCCTTTTTATTTAGTTTGAATTATTTGACTCTTTTTATTAATCCATTTCTGATTTGTCAAACTGATTTTGAATTGGGGATTCACACCTAAGTTGTTAATTCGTCTATTCTGATTTTAGCATATGTCTGCTCAGTGTTGGTCATTTCTTGAGAACAATTGATTAAGTAAAGAGTAATTAGGGAATTATTTGGTTAAGATAATAAAAGAACCAGCCACATTTACATTTAAATTGAATTAAACAAAAATCAGTTAATCTAAGTGCAAAAGACTAAACTGATTGTCTTAAATTAAAACTAGAATTAATACCTAATAATGAAATTAACCTAAACCTAGGTAACTAGCGAGTATAGTTTGAAACAACTCTAGAAACCTAATCAACTAACCCTTAACTAACTAACTTAACCCTAGTTAAGAATACCTATTAGTCTTAATTAACTAAAGGGCCTAACTAGGATTAGTTAACTGGAGTTAATAATAACCCAAGAACATTCTAGATTTGTAAAAAATCAGATTTGTAAGGGGTATTAGGGTCATTATAATGGCTGGAAATTTCTGGAATACGGGCAGCTGTCCCAAAGGATAAGGGTAACAGCTGCCGTATGTACTATTTTAGCCCATTAGATAGGTAATATGCTAGGTATATCCCATCCCCAAGTCCCTTATAAATACACCCATTTTCCACATTAGAAGGACCCTTTTTTTTGGATATACTCTATTTACTCTCTTTTACACTGACTCAGCCACTGAAACATATCTGAAAACATAGAAAAATCACAATAGTTGCATTCATAAACAGAAACAAAACTTCAAAAATATGTATTAGTGAAAAGATTTGATTTCATTCAAAAATCATCAAGGTTCTTGTGGTTTTCTCAGCTTTGGTTCTTGGTTGGTAGTCTGATTTCGAGTTTTCTTGTCTAAATATTCGAGTTCTGGGTTGTTCATTCCTATTGGTTTTTGCTGGATTTTGGTTGGTCTGCTCTTGTTGTTGCTGAATCTTTCTCCTCTTTTGTTGTTTTGCTGATTACCTGGCCTTTATTTGGTCAGGATTCGTGTTAACTTTCTCGGTAAAAAGGTATGTAACAAATTCATGCTTTAATGGAATTTTTAGTTTTGAATCATTGTTTATTATATGCTGGGATTTCTTGCTTAATCTGTTAATCTCTGTTGCTGGTATAAATGGACCTTTAGTTTCTATCTTTGTGTTTAGACTATGAATTCTGTGTTATTTAAGACCTACAAGGATGATTTAGGCTTGGTTTTGTGTCTGCCTCGATATTACATGAGATAATTTGCACTAGGGTAGATGAATTTGACTTCTTAATAGTCAAATTCATCCCATAATAGTGCACAAACAGTAGTGTAGTCTGCTGAAAATTACCCCTTAAGGGGTATAAAGTGTGTAATTAAGAAGAGCCTTAAGGAAAGGAATCCGAGCCCACAAAATGGTCGGATTTACTTCTCAAAGTGATTACTAATAAGGATGACTGTTAAGAATCTAAACAAAGTGACATCATTGGATTTAAATCTGACCCCTTCTATGGTTAGATTCAGTCCATAAAAAGGCATGAACATATTTTGTTCTCCTATGGCATCATTAAGGTTGAATCTAACTTCCTTTATGGCTAGATTCATCTCAAAATGCCCAAAGATCTGTCATTAATACTTTCCAAGTATTCAAACTTTGGACTTATAATTTTAGATTAACATTGAAAAATGTCGGTTTAAGTCTTTGAAGAACATGTTGCTGGCTTTCACAAGAGCAACAACTAGTTTTGTTTTCCCTTCTTTATTTTTCCTATTAGTAAAAATCTGTATTATTATGGTTTAGGAGTAATGTAATAGCATATCTACAGTCTTTTATATACATTTTTCCTTTTCAGTTATAAATATGGACTGAACTATATGAATTTATGATCAGTTGTATTTTCTTAAATCTGAAACGTTTATTATTATAGAAGTTATGGGCCAGACCTGCTAAGGTCACCCGAGCTGGGCCAGACTCGTGAGCATGGCCCAATTAATCCTGATAGAGTCTGAATTTCAGGCTATGGGACCTGGAATGTTAGACCCATTAAATGTGTTAAACAATCTGTAACCATTCTTTTCTCTTCTGTTGTCAATTATCATGAGGAGTATTTCATTTACAAAATTCACTGTAAATTTCTCACTACTGAACACAAATGGGTTTCAAATCAATTATCAAAAGATAAAATCTAAAATTCAGATTTTTTCTTAGACTGTCTGTTCTAAATAAAAGTAACTATGGCTCAGTTTTACACACCTTCATGTTTCTGACTTATATTCTTTCCTAAAAGGTATCAAATGATCTTAATCCAAGAGGTTTCGTTAGTTTGGTTTTATGTTCAAAAGATTGTTCTGTCACAAAATTTAAGACAAAGTTCCATGTTGGATCCATGAGCTATTTATAAATACCCTTGTTTAGTATATAGGAGTAGGTCAAATGGTAAAGAAATCTTGAACATGTAACATTATATTCGCAATTCAAATTAGGGATGTGTATTCTAATCGGTTTATCGATAAATCGAATCGATTATTTGTTATCGATTTATCGATTTCGATTTCAATTCCGAAATTTTTTTTATCGAGTTATCGATTTCGATTTCGATTTTGTGTACTTCGCTTATCGATTTATGGGTAAATCAATAAGATATACTAAAAAGACAACTATAGCCTTATTCTATATAACCTTTCCTTTACCCTAACTTATTATTTCCATTTTCCTCTACCCTTATTATTTTCTAATTTCCCCTACCCTATTATTTCCTTTCCTCTTCACGACTTCACGCCGCTTCTACCTCAAGATTTTACCCTACAACCCTACCCTCCTCGTCACGAGTCAGTCACGACTTCTGCTTCAGTTCAGGTGCCGGCGAGCCGCTTCTGCTTCAGTTCATATTTCAGAAGTTCTTTTGGTCAGTTAGGTAAAGAGCTGAAGAATAATTAATCTGCCTGAATTAAATCAATTAATCGTAGTATCATTTGGTATGATATAGTAGTGATTAGTCATCTATCTGTATTAGCTATCCACTATTTGTACATGTTTTACACATAGTATACATATATTAAGTAAGGGTACTAAACATGACAACATCGCTTAGAGCTAGCAAATTTTCTTATTGGTGTAATCGATAACCGAATCGATAAGACCCAAAAATCGATAAACCAAAATCAAAAAAATCGATACCTTATTGGAACGATAACGATAAACATATGTACAAATCGATAATCGATAAGTAATTATCGATAAGGGTCAAAATTGAATCGATCCAATGCACACCCCTAATTCAAATTTGCCTTATTTATTACCATATAAATGCGAAATGTGTTAGCATGTTTGTTCTTAATTGTTTAGCTATTTGATTTCGAATCATGTCCAAATGATCTAATTAGGATGGTCTATAGTGATACAAATCGGGCTAGACTAGGCCATAGCCCAATACATGACTTGTCTTGAGATTTTTAATTTAGATGTAGTGAATCTCGAAAGCTTTTTAGATATTGAATGCCTTGGACTTAGAAAAAAAATTAATCATCAAAGTATACGTTCGCGTAACTTTGAATAAGATCAAATAAACCTTTTTCTCAAATTGTGTATACATTTACGTAACACAAATAAAGTCTAAAATGAATACTCGTAGAGACACTTTTAGGAACAAATTTCTTAAAATCATCGGAATTGTATACACACCCGCGTGACGTGATTCCGGTTTCTTTTTTACAACAAAAATAAAATATGCGCTTGCGTAACTTTATTTATCTCCTTAAATGAGTTCAGTGCCGAGAATGATGTACACGTCCGCGTGACATGATTTTAGACACATTTCAAACTCTACGAGTTTATGCATACGTGACCCGTCTCAAAATAACTTTTTTAAATACAAATGAATAATAAAAGCGGTAAAAAGATTAAAAATGCACATAGGTACAAAAGCAATAATTAAACAATTTAGGTCAAGTTTAATCATTAAGCGACCGTGCTAAAACCACAAAACTCGGGAATGCCTAACACCTCCCATTCTAACAGAATTCCTTACCCAGATTTCTGGTTCGCATACAATTTAAAATAGAGTAAAAATTCCTCGTTTTTTTGGGGATTTAATAAATAAATGGTGTCCCGGAACACCGTAAAAAAATTGGGTGGCGACTCTGAATAAATAAATAAATCCCAAAAATCGAATAATGTCACTTAAATTGGAAAAACTCCCTTATCCCACCCTTACCGGGTGAAAGAGGAGGTTTGACAGCTCTGGCGACTCTGCTGGAGATCGAACCTAGAATCTCTAGTTCAGGGTTCAAGAATTCGAGCTTGTTAATGTGATTTTACTTGGCTTTTTTTATTGTTGATATTACAGTATTTTGTGCGCTCAATGTGCTAAATGTTTACCGCTTTGATATTTATTTCAACTATATATAAAATTGACTTCTTACGCCTCCTTTCTGAGTCTTCTAAAAATTGGTGCACACGTTCACTTGGCCCGCCTTTCTGTTAGAGGTCATACCAAGTAAGAAATACGGGGATGGACTAGCCACTGGGACGGATAGCCTTTCATGCTACCGGTACGTCGCTCCCACCCCGACTCGAGTTGTCCACTCGGGTAGCCAAGGTCTAGAACAAAACCCCAGGTTTAACCTTAGAATGACAAAACCTCATGTCGGATCCCTAGTAGGAACGATTATTTGCATTGTGTGCATTTTGACTTAGGGGACTCAACATATGGGTTGGGTCCGTCTAGGACAGGTGTACCCGAAACAAAAAGACCATCCTGATGCATCCTACTTGCAATATGTGCATTATTTGTTTCGGTTTGTTTGTTGACCGGCTAAAAAGGAAAGAAAAACTAAGAGTGAGAGAGGATGGAAATTTACCAAGTTTGAAAAACTCTGATATTTGAAAAATACCTCGAAATTCTGTCAAAATTTTCCGGAGAAAAGAAGAATTTCAATTGGCGAGAAATAGAATTTCAAAATAGTTGCAAATGAACCAAAATGAGAAGAAAATTTCAAAATAAGTCAAAATCATTATTGACCGAACTACGTGGGTCTAATTCTCACCGGATGTGAGATACGTAGGCAAACCTTATCGGTGTCGAACCCCCACTTTTCAAAAATAAACAAAAATGTCCGTCAGCCAAATTAAAACCGACCAAGTTTCGGTTAAAGTCTTGCGTCGTTCTTGCCAAAATAAGCCTTGGAACACTTTACATTGTGGAAGGGTTGTTTTCGTTAAAGAACGAATTTGTCTGTCACTTTTTAAGTACCAGGTTTGGCCTCAAAACTTTGCTCAAAGTAAGAAGGGGCCATTCTTTGCAAAAATGACCGCTTTGGTCAAATTTGCACAAATAAGCCACTTTAGGAGAGTTTTTCTTTTAAAAATTAAAATTGGGTATTTTGTGTCAAAATCGGAGGTAATCCTAACCCTGATTGCTCAAAGGTGCAAGATGAACACTATCCAAACTCCACAGTTGAACACTATAGAAGAGGCTCCCATACAACTCCAGATGTTGGTGGCATGATTTAGATAAAGATGGCAAAGAATGGGTCACCAAACAGTTCGGATCTCTCGTTGATCTTATGAAAATCAAACCCCGAAATGACTTGATTAAAGATTTGGTAACCTTTTGGGATCCGCTTTCAGATTTTGAGCTCACCCCAACCTTAGAAGAGGTCGCCGGATATGCGGGTTTTGGTCGAGACTTAAGGAATCGACAAATTATCTTTCCAAGACCTATGTCGGTACCCGTTTCTTTGAGGTCCATTTCGTTAGCCGAAAACTCAGAAAAGGCCGAGTATCCGATGGGTGTTGTTCATTCTACTTCCTATATTCCAGATACGGTTTCTCAGACGGATTTGAAATACATGAGAAAGGCTTGACTAACAAACAGGATAAGAATACTTGGATAATCCATCGCCGGTTTGCCTTCATTGCAGCATTTCTGGGTTTTATGGTCTTTCCTAATGCCGAAGGGTCTATTGACGTTCGGGTGGCCAAAATTGCCCAGGTCTTGACCGAAAAGAAAGGTCATACTCTGGCTCCACTCATATTATCTGACATTTTTCAGGCTTTGACTGAATGCAAGTCGGGAAAAACATTTTTTGAAGGTTGTAACATCATTCTCCAGATGTGGTTGGTTGAACATCCTCGTCACCATCCAAAATTCATGAGCTATGGTAACATAAAGCCAATTTCATCGAGGGTTATGAAGAGAGAGTGAGGGAGGATTAACCTTTTCTAGAAGGAGTCGAGGCTTGGGTTGATCATCTAAGGTCTTTACGAGCAAACCAAATGGAATGGACTTTGGGATGGTTCCCACTAAAAGAAGTCATACTTATGTCCGCTGCCAGGAATCATCTCCTATTGATGGGTCTTAGAACTATCCAACCATATGCACCCCAAAGAGTTCTGAGACAATTGGGCCGTTATCAAGTGATATCCGAAGAGGAGGATTTGAGCATCCAAGTCATTGAGCTATACCCCGAGGCCCCTTTACCTGAAGCCTTAATTCAACAAAGTTGGAATGGGTGTCGATACTTGAAAGAAGATACCCAGGTGCCCAATCTTGCTAGAGGGGAAGTGGATCCAGGATATGTGGCATGGTTTGATAAAAGAAGTTGAATTGTTGAAAAACCAGAACCTGAGCCGGAAATGCCTTCCAAGAAGCCTCATGTGCACGCTTTTGATGATAAAATTCAAGAAAGGCTAGCTTGGGGCGAAAAGGAAAGAGAATATCAAGTCACTATCTATGCATTGAAAGAGAAATTAAGAAATATGGAGTTTGATAATCAGTTGCAAGCACATGTTGTCGAGGGTGAAAAATGACAAATGACCCGAGAAAATGAGGTGCTTCATGCCCAAGTCCGGAGAACAATGCGAATGCCCAGGTATTGGAGGCCCGAGCGCATCAAATAGGGTGCTTACTTCAAGAGAAGGGGATCATAAGGAACAGAATCCAAGAAACAGCTAACTACGTGGTACAGAAATGCCACGAGTGTGAAAGTATGACCACTTCCATGTTCTTTTCCACCATGATGACTTTCGTCCACCGAGTAATGGATGACTTGGATCGACTTCAGGGGGATATAACACACAGACCGACACAGAGACCCGCCAATGCACCACAGGCCCCGGGAAGAAAACCAGAGGCTCTCTTTTATTATTGGTGTTTAGTTTTTTCGAGTCTGTACTTTTATTGCTTTCAAAAAACAAAAAAAGAAAAAAAAAAAAATATATATATATATATATGTTAAGTTGTTTTGTTTTATGTCTAGAGTCCGTACTTCTCTTTGGTGTTTATTAATGTTTTCAAAAATCACTTGTACGGAAAGAAGCTATCTTTAATAGTGAAATGAAAATTGTCCTTTGTTTACATTTACTTGTGCCATGAACTACGTGGTTATCTGATTCACGCGGCTTCGTGATACGTAGGAAATCCACATAGGATTCAATCATAACCATAAAAAAGGAAACCGAGCGAGGAATAAAAGAGCGGAAATAATAACAAAGGAATGACAAGGGAAAAATAGAGAAATAAAGTCGGGATGAAATACACAACTGTTTCAAAACATATAGAAAGAGTTTAATTGCCTAGGTGCATTGCATACCTAAAAAATGCGATTCCTTATGAGATAAATGCTTCAACCTAACATTTTGCTGTTCAATCTCTAAAAGGTATTTTTAGATGGTTGGTTTTGCGGTAACCTGGATTCCCATCCTGACTTCACTAGATCAAAAGGGAGCATAGAAATGACATCCGAAAGTCACTTATCAATCGTCAACTCTTCCGTAGAAGACCTGAATCCAGCCACCTCAACATCCGAGTCAGCAACGGCTGAAGAAAACAGGACTCTGCGTTGCCGCATGCTGGAAACATGGGACGCATGGTCCAAATGGTAGGGAACCACCCAGTACCATCCCAGGTTTCCCAAAGATAATTCCCAGGGCAGGAGGGACATCCAACATCCCCATAAGTTACCCAGCCACGCCGTTTGGATATCCAACTATGTCGGCTCACTTTTCCGGAAGGCCTTCTGAGGTTCACCCTCAGGCCCTGTTTTCTGGTGTGTCTTCCAACATTTTCACCACACCACCAATCTCTACTACGGCTCCACCGACTATCTCTAGGCCAAGTTTCGAGCTGCCAGCATTCACATTCCAAACACTGTCCGTCCATCTGGATACCACTCATGTTACTCCCAATGCATACCCCCCAGCAACCTCAGTCCGAGGTCACTTTGGGACAAGATAAGAAAATCCCCGAGCACGAAGAAATGGCTCGAAAAATGAAGAGTATTGAGCAGAGCCTCAAGAATATACAAGGGCTGAGCGGACATAAAAGCGTCTTCTATGCAGACTTGTGCATGTTCCTGAACGTCCACTTGCCTCTTAGGTTTAAAACCCCCAAGTTCGAAAATTATGACGGACATGGAGACCCCATAACTCATCCGAAAATGTACTGCAACCAGCTCCGGGGGGCAAGTGGGAAAGAGGAACTTCTCATGGCATATTTTAGAGAAAGCTTGATAGGGATTGCATCAGAATGGTACATGGACCAGGATATATTCCGCTGGTACATATGGGATGATCTGGCACGGGACTTTGTTCGGAAATTCTAATATAATGTGGACATCACTCCCGATAGGAACTCTCTATCCAATCTCAAAAATAAATCCTTAGAAAGTTTTAGAGAGTACGCCATTAAATGGCGCGAGCAGGCCTGCAGGGTCAAACCTCCGATGGATGAGGTTAAAATGGTCAATGTCTTTCTACAAGCACAGGAAGCTGATTACTTCCAAAATATGATGTCTGCCATGGGCAAACCATTTGCGGAAGCAATCAAAATTGGAGAAATGGTGGAGAATGGTCTAAAAATAGGTCGTATCCGGAGCCAATCTGCCATAAGGGCAACCTCTCAGACCATCCAAAGCGGATTCGGGAGTGCAGCCAACAGAAAAAAGAAAGAAGAACGGGCCATGATGGTTTTCGATGTCAGGAAGTCTCGAAAATACCCACGCCCATTTCCTAAAGCTTCCCAACATTACTATCCTCACCAAGATGCATCTTATGCTATGCCCCTTTTCCCTATGCGGTAATGAACACTCAGCCACATCCCAGGCCGCAACAACAATACAATCACAATAGAGCTCCACCCCCGAGAAACAACCATCTTCCCCCAGCTCCATATAATCCACTCCCTCCCCAAAACAACTATCCGCACAACACCTACACCCGTGAACCACCAACCAGGAAAAACCCAGCATCAACATCATACAAGCCAGGAACCAATTGTGCCTACCATTTCGGAGCAGAAGGGCATGACACAGAGGAGTGTTGGACCCTCAAAAGAGCTGTGGAAAACCTTATAAAAAAAAAGAAAGTGGTGTTAAGGGACGAAGAATCTCCCAATATGACGAACAATCCATTACCCACTCACAATAATGGGCCCGTCATTGGCATGATTTGCGAAGACCAGGATTTTGATCCAGCTTTAAAAGCTATCATCGCCATCGCAGATGTGGAGAAAAAGCCCAAGGCGACACCCAAACCAGTCAAGGAAATGAAGAAGAGTAACCCCGTCCCCCAGGTCACGGGGTAGGCTAGGGCTAAGACAAATTTGGGGCCCTCTAAAGACGATGTTCTTTACGTCCCCAAGGCACCCAGGAGGGAACACAGTGTGTTGAGTCCTCCCAGAAGGTTACAATTCAACAAAGCAATAATGAACGGCCTAAAAATGTACGTGCCGAAAGGGACGTATGTGGAGCGGGAGCAAATAATTTCACCAAGGTTGAATGAGCCCGTGGTTACTAGCCGCACGTCGCAGAATCCCATGAAGAATACTACTACCGTCCCTTGGAATTACAACAAGACGGTGGTGACGTACAAAGGAAAAGAAATTACTGGGGAAACAAGTGATATAACTCATCAGAGAAATACCTCAACCTGGAAGAACTGAAAAAAGCAAGCAGAAACGTATTCCGCCTAAAAGGCCGTAATTGAGCAGCTCAGAAAGTCCCCTACTCAGGTCTCACTTCTATCCTTGCTGATAAATTCAAAGGAGCATCAGAAAATCCTGATCAAAACACTTAACGAAGCATATGTTCCGGCCGAGACCACAATTGAGAAAATGGAAAGGATGGCAGAATGATTTTTCGAAGTCAACCGATCTCATTTAGCAAGAATGACTTTCCCCCAGAAGGGGCTGCCCACAAAAAAGCTCTCCACCTAACTGTTAAATGTGAAGGTTACTATGTGAAAAGAGTTATGATGGACGGTGGTGGGGTTGATATTTTCCCTCTCTCGACCCTACAAAGAATGAAGATCGGGATTGAGAGAATTAGGCCCAACAATGTGTGCGTCCGCACATTCGATGGTATCAATAGAGACACGATCTGAGAGATTGATTTGGTCTTGACAGTCGGCCCTGTATATTTTGAAGTGACATTCCAGGTCATGGATATGGATACTTCCTACAATTATCTCCTGGGAAGGCCTTGGATCCATGCAGCAGGGGCAGTGCCATCTACTCTCCACCAGACGGTTAAGTTCGAATATGAAGACCAGGAAATTGTGGTCCATGGAGAGGGCGAGCAATCTATTTACAGGGACCCGTCAGTCCCATGCCTGGAAGCAAGAGAAGGCAACAAAAACATAGTCTACCAGGCTTTCGAGATTGTGGTTGCGGACCAACATGAGGGAGGAACCCCGTTCCCTCAACCCTTCATATCAAACACATCAATTATGGTCTCTAACGACATGATTAAGCATGGGTACACACTTGGAAAAGGGCTCGGGGTGTCCTTGCAAGGCATTAAAGAACCTATCACCTTGCCTACATATAAAATGTTCTTTGGCATAGGGTTTCAAGCTACTCCCGACGATGAAAAATGGGTTGACAAACGTAAGAAAAATGGTTGGGTATTGTCTCAGCCGATCCCACACATCAACGCATCATTTTTCAAGCCAAAATACGTGGAGGAAGAGGAAGAGGCTTTCACAGCCGAAGAAATCGAAGAAATATGAGGAGCAATGAGACAAATGTTGTATGAGGCCCATATGGTCCAACCAAGAGAAGGATCCAGCACTGCTGAAGTGCAGTATATGGGGCCTGATACCAAGTTGCAAAACTAGAAGGCTACTCCATTCCCCGTCAGGCAGGAGTCCCGGTAGTTCAGCTTTTGCCATCTTTTCTGCACTATGAGTTATTTCAGGGTGTAACTCAAGTGTTTTTCATTTATTGCCTTTTGAATTCCTTTGTAGACCCTCCTATGTTCAAATTCAATGAAATGAAATCAAAATTTCATCATCTATTATTCTTTCTAATTTTTGTTTACTTTTCTCATTTTTTTCAGTCCTAATAATGCGGCCTTAAAAAATATGACATGCTTGCGGACTTCATGCTCTGATCTTAATATGCCGTCTAACCTCGAAATAATGAATCAAGAACCGGAATATGACGAAGTGGAGGCTTTTAGAGAAATAAATCAAGAATTGGAACAATTCGAGAATAAGCCTAAGCCAAACTTAAACGAAACAGAACTCGTTAACTTGGGCAATGAAGAGGAGATTCGAGAAACCATGATAAGTGTCCACATGGATGAAAGGACTAGGTACGCCTTGATTCAACTCCTATTTGAATTCAAAGATGTGTTTGCTTGGTCCTGCGACGACATGCCCGGACTAAGTGTGGACTTGGTGGTACACAAATTGCCAACCTACCCCGGTCATCCACCTGTCCAACAAAAGCAGAGGAAATCTAAAACAGACAAAAGTGACAAGATCAAAGAAGAGGTCGCTAAATAACTAAAGGCTGGAGTAATCGGAGTGGTCCAATACCCCACCTGGCTGGCCAATGTGGTTTCAGTGCCTAAAAAGGACGGAAAGGTCCGAGTATGTGTCGACGACCGAGATCTGAATAAAGCAAGTCCCAAAGATAATTTTCCACTGCCAAACATACATATCCTAGTTGACAATTGTGCCAAACATGAGGTACAGTCTTTTGTCGATTGCTATGCCGGATAT
>ML309254.1:0-10602 GCA_005239505.1 Nicotiana paniculata | reverse complement strand
ATTCTGTGTGTATGTGTCGACGACCGAGATCTGAATAAAGCAAGTCCCAAAGATAATTTTCCACTGCCAAACATACATATCCTAGTTGACAATTGTGCCAAACATGAGGTACAGTCTTTTGTCGATTGCTATGCCGGATATTTTGATGGATGAAGAGGACGCAGAAAAGACGGCCTTCACTACACCCTGGGGAACATACTGTTACCGGGTCATGCCATGGTTTATAGAACGCTGGGGCAACTTATATGAGGGTCATGACCGCCATTTTCCACGACATGATTCATAAGGAGATTGAGGTGTACGTGGATGATGTGATCATTAAATCCAGGACCCAAAGTGACCATGTGCAGCATTTGAGGAAATTCTTCGAACGCCTGTGCAAATATGATTTGAAATTAAACCCAACCAAATGCGCTTTCGGAGTTCCATCCGGAAAATTACTAGGATTTATAGTCAGACGACGGGGCATCGAGCTGGACCCGATGATGATAAAATCTATTCGGGATCTCCCAACCCCAAGAACCAAGAAGGAAGTCATGAGTCTGCTGGGTAGGTTGAATTACATCAGCAGGTTCATCGCTCAGTTGACATCCACATGCAAGCCTATATTTAAGTTGTTAAAAAAAGATGCAGCCATCAAATGGACAGACGAGTGCTAGGATGCTTTTGACAAGATCAAAGAATATATGTCAAATCCTCCAGTGTTAGTCCCACTAGAACCGGGGAGACCTTTGTTCCTATAGCTGACAGTGTTAGAAAATTCCTTTGGGTGTGTTCTCGGGCAGCATGATGCAACCGAGAAGAAAGAGCAGGCCATATATTACTTAAGCAAGAAGTTCACAAGATATGAGACCAAGTATTCTTAGTTATAAAGGACTTGTTGCGCTCTAACTTGGGTTGCTCAGAAGCTCCGACATTATTTGTTGGCTTATAACACCCACCTCATCACGAGGCTGGATCCTTTGAAGTACATATTCAAAAAGCCAATGCCCACCGGGAGATTAGCAAAATGGAAAATCTTGCTCACATAATTCAACATTATATATGTCACTCGCACAGCAATGAAAGCTCAAGCATTGGCCGACATTTAGCTGAAAATCCGGTTGATGATGAATACCAACCCTTGAGCACTTATTTTCCGGATGAAGAAGCCAATTTCGTCGAAGTAATCTCGGAAGGCGCTGACACCTGGAAAATGTTCTTCGACGGAGCAGCCAATGCAAAAGGTATTGGGATAGGGTCAATCTTGATTTCGCCCACAGGACAACACTACCCTGCAACGGCCCGCCTCCGTTTCTTCTGCACGAACAATACTGCTGAATATGAAGCTTGTATAATGGGCATGAACATGGTCATTGACATGGATGTAGAAGAGTTATTGATCATGGGGGACTCCGATTTGATCATTAAGCAGGCTCAGGGAAAGTGGGATACTCGAGATGTTAAGACCCTTCCCTACAGACATCATGTGAAGGATCTTAGTAAGCGGTTCAAAGCCGTCGAGTTCAGATATATTCCTCGATGCCACAATGAGTTTGCCGATGCGCTAGCCACCCGGCTGCAATGCTGCCATATCCAGGTAATGTTCACATAGACCCGTTGGAGATCCAAATCAAGGAAAAACATGGTTATTGCAACACGGTCGAAGTAGAACCCGACGTCCAACCATGGTATCATGATATTAAAATATTCATGAAGACAAAAGAATATCCAGAGCAGGCCAACAGAGACAAAAAGAGAACCATCCGAAGGCTCGCCAGCAGTTTCTTCCTAAGTGGGGAAGTACTGTATAAAAGGATTCCCGATCTAAATCTGTTAAGATGTGTAGACGCCAAAGAAGCCAAAAGGATTATGATCGAGGTGCATTCAGGAGTATGCGTTCCCCACATGAATGGCACGTCCTCGCAAAGAAAATCTTGCGGGCTGGATATTATTGGATGACCATGGAGAAAGATTGTTTCAGTTTCGTCCGGAAGTGCCATAAGTGTCAAATACATGGCGACTTAATCCATGCACCACCATAAAAACTGAATCCTATGTCAGCACCCTGGCCGTTTGTTGCCTGGGGAATGGATGTCATTGGGCCAATCGAGCCAAGGGCCTCAAATGGGCACAAATTCATTTTGGTTGCTATCGACTATTTCACAAAATGGGTCGAGGCAGTAAAGTTCAAAGTTGTCACCTAGAAAGCAGTGGTGGATTTTGTGCATACTAATATTATCTGTCATTTTGGTATCCCAAAAACTATCATTACCGATAACGCCGCAAATCTAAACAGTAACTTGATGAGGGAGGTATGTGAATAGTTCCATATCACACACCGCAACTCGACCCCTTACCTGCCCAAAGTCAATGGCGCCGTTGAAGCAGCAAACAAAAACATCAAGAAAATTCTCAGGAAAATGATTCAAACATCCAGGCAATGGCACGAAAAGCTTTCTTTTGCATTATTGGGATATCGCACGACCGTGCGCATGTCGGTTGGAGCTACCCCTTACCTATTGTTTTATGGAACTGAAGCCGTAATACCCACATAAGTTGAACTTCCTTCCCTTCGGATTGTTGTCGAAGCATAAATTGAGGACAATGAGTGGGTCAAGACCCGACTGGAGCAATTAACTTTGATTGATGAGAAAAGGATGGCCGCAGTGTGCCACGGGAAATTATACCAGCAAAGAATAGCCCGCGCTTACAATAAGAAAGTGCGACCGAGGAACTTCGAAGTGGGGCAACTTGTTTTAAGACGTTTCCTCCCGCACCACGAAGAGGCAAAAGGAAAATTCGCCCCGAACTGGAAAGGTCCATACATCATAAGGAAATTGCTACCAAAAGGAGAGTTATACCTAGGGGACATCCAAGGAAATAACCCCGAAACGGTTGTCAATGCAGATGTCGTCAAAAGGTACTACGTTTGATCCTCCGTCTAATATTAAATGTTCTTCGACTGAGGGGACGAAGGCTTTTATTCTCGCTACCCAAACACCATTAACCCTTTTGCAAATCCTTTGAGCCGGTTACTCTTCTTTGATTTCCCTCTTTGGAACTCGAAAGTGTCATTCGAAAAAAAAAATTCAAAACAAAAATAGCAACAAATGTTTTCATGAACTACGTCTGACTTGATTCCGCAAGGATACGTAGGCAGCCTCTCCCTGGGGTTCAGTCACACCAAAATAAAAATCCACATTCCCCCAAGAGATTAAGTTGGGGCAAGTGTTAATATTCAACAATGATTCGCCTGAAAAATTCCAAATTTGTAAGTCAATACAAGTTCCTTTTACCCCAAATCCTATTCAAGTCCTTCCGATCGATCGGCGAAGAAAGTCTAAAATTGGAGGATATAGCTATTGGGATCTGATAAAAGCAATGAGAGAAAATTAAAATGAGAGAGTCTTATCGGTGAAAACCCACACGGGCACCATAAGGCGGTGGCAGGAAAATAAATTAAAATGAGAGAGTCTTATTGGTGAAAACTCACACTGGCACCATAAGGCGAAGATGAGTAGAGAAACTAAAAATGAGAGAGTCTTGTTAGTGAAAACTCGAAAAGAGCACTACAGGGCGATGGAGAGAAGAGAAATGAGAGAGGTTAGTCGGTAAAAACCCGAAAAGGGCACTACTAATCGAAAAAGAGGATTGGTCACTGATATCGACATGGTCTGGGGCAAGGTTTCTCGACCTTGAGGTGAAAATTCGTGACGAATTTCTGAGAGTCATACAGTTTATATAGATCAGGCATCTAGTCCAAGACGCATGTCATGTTCATTAAAGGCCGCATACACTCCAGATAAGTCCTTCTTCTCTCTTCCCCCGAAAGGGATATTTCTTGTCGAAATTCATTGTCTCCGTTTCTTTGTTGTTTTTCTGTCAATCCCTTTCAGTCTGACTTTGTTTCTAAGGCAAGGTAAAGAAAAGATGGCAAAATTGATTCACCAGGTTCTCGTTTGACACGGGCCGACATGCAAAGGGCACCGAGCCTTATCAAGGGCATAGAGTCAATCCCAACCGGTCACAACGGCCGATGCTTTAAACGCAAAACTCTTGAAAGGAGAAAATCAAATCAAAATGCCTATAAAGGCAATTAAAGCGAAAGGTTGAGTCCCACGTGGTTAACCCTCTTGGAAAAGTTTGAAAATTTGAAGTGCTCATTACAAGGAAAATCATAAATGAAAGGTCGATGGAAGGCAAAGTAAAGATGGAAAAGGTTAAGTCCCACACGACTAACCGTTGCAGCAGAATTTGAGGGGCCAAAACTTCCCCGATACTATGGAAATCCAAAGAAAAAGCAAGTGAAAGGCCTACAAAGGAAAAATAAAGTCAAATATTGAGTCCCATGTGACCGATAGCCATGGTAAAATCTAGAAAGCCAAGATACCCGGGATTGGAAATGAAACCCAATCCCCAGCAAGTAAACAAGTGGTTGAGATCTTCGTCAAAAGAACTGAGATCAAGCAGTAGAAAATCAAGGCCGCAAAACCAACCACCATTTTAAACTAACAAATTGTTCTTTGATTGAAGGAAACATGTATAACTCAAAGAAAACTTGCAAAGGCAAGGTTAATCAAAAGAAAAGGCGTAAGAGCTAAAAGCAGCTCTGCAGCAATAACTCTAAAAGGGAAGTTCTTCTCCAAAATCCTTTCCCACATTTACTCAAAATAAAAATAATAAAAATGAAAAAGAGAAGAAAAATAATGTTGAAATCAGTCCAAAGTGGTATAGGGTCTCCAAACCCTAGCCACACCTTTTCCAGCGTAGGGTATACAACCCCTAGCTGATGTTTTCTTTTCCAGCATAGGGTATCCAACCCCTAGCTGATGTTTTCTTTTCCAACATAGGGTATCCATCCCCTAGTTGATGTTTTCTTTTTCAGCATAGGGTATACAACCCCTAACTGATGATTTCTTTTCCAGCATAGGGCATACAACCCCTAGCTGATGTTTTCTTTTCCAGTATAGGGTATACAACCCTTAGTTGATGTTTTCTTTTCCAGCATAGGGTATACAACCCCTAGCTGATGTTTTCTTTTCCAGCATAGGGTATACAATCCCTAGCTGATGATTTCCTTTCCAGCATAGGGTATACAACCCCTAGCTGATGATTCCTTCTCCAACGTAGGGTACACACTCCCTAGTTGATTCTGGCATAGGGTATACAACCCCTAGCTGATGATTTCTTTGTCCAACATAGGGTATACAACCCTTAGCTGATGTTTCTTTTCCAGCATAGGGTATACAACCCCTAGCTGATGATTTCTTTTCCAGCATAGGGTGTACAACCCCTAGCTGATGATTTCTTTTCCAGCATAGGGTATACAACCCCTAGCTGATGATTTCTTTTCCAGCATAGGGTGTACAACCCCTAGCTGATGATTTCTTTTCCAGCATAGGGTATACAACCATAGCTGATGATTTCTTTTCCAGCATAGGGTATACAACCCCTAGCTGATGTTTTCTTTTCCAGCATAGGGTATACAACCCCTAGCTGATGTTTTCTTTTCCAGCATAGGGTATATAACCCCTAGCTGATGATTTCTTTGCCATCATAGGGTATACAACCCCTAGTTGATGTTTTATTTTCCAACGTAGGGTATACACTCCCTAGTTGATGCCAGCATAGGGTATACAACCCCTAGCTGATGATTTGTTTTCCAATATAGGGTATACAACCCCTAACTGATTATTTCTTTTCCAGTATAGGGTATACAACCCCTAGCTGATGTTTTCTTTCCCAGCATAGGGTATACAACCCCTAGATGATGATTTCTTTTCCCAGCATAGGGTATACAACCCCTAGCTGATGTTTTCTTTCCCAGCATAGGGTATACAACCCCTAGATGATGATTTCTTTTCCCAGCATAGGGTATACAACCTTAACTGATGATTTCTGTTCTGACGTAGGGTATACACTCCCTGGTTGATGCCGACATAGGGTATACAACCCCTAGTTGATGATTTCTTTTCCAACATAGGGTATACAATCCCTAGTTGATGATCTTTTTTCCAATATAGGGTATACAATCCCTAGTTGATGATCTTTTCCAATGTAGGGTATACACTCCCTAGTGGATGCCAACATAAGTTATACACTCCTTAGTCAATGATTTTTCCGACATAGGGTACACAATCCCTAGTTGATTTTATTTTGCAACATAGGGTATCCAACCCCTACTTGATTTTTCTTTGAGATATAAGGTATCCACTCCCTAGTCTATAATAAATCCGGGTACACCGCTCCCGGATTTTCATCATTTTTAATAATAAAGTAGCTTAGATTTCCTTACAATAACTCACGAAATTTTCCTAGTGAAAACTGGGACAGAAAATTTCGTTCGTTTTTTTTATTTTTGTGCATATTACATTTTTAGGACATTGAACTCGAGACAACCAAAAGAAGAAATTTCAATCCAGAATGATAAAAAACACAAAGAGAAGAGAGAAGATTGAATCCAAAATGCAGAAACGGGGAAGATAGGGACTATTCAAGACGAGATTGAAGTCATCCGTTCGGTATATCCTTCCTTGATCCGAGGAACGATAATACGAAACCGGCATCTGAGGCTAACAAGCATCAAGATCCAGGTCAGAGTCAGCAAGGCCAAGACTCAAGACCAAGCCTTAGGTAAGAATCTTGTAACTAGCAGCTGATAGGTTTAGTTAGTCTTTCGTTTTGTTATTTTGGTGTAATAAGGAGATCAACAGCAGTAACAACAGCAACCGCAGTGAAACCACAGTTACCCGGTAGTCCCAGCTACCAAAACTTCCAGAACTACACCGACCTGATTCCTTTATAGCCAAGGATATGTAGACAACCTTCGAAGCAGGGTTCAGTCAAACTTTTCAAAATGCTTCACATGGAGTATTTGAATGGGTAAAAGTTGCTCGTAACTGCTCACTTTGTCGTTGCCCGAAAACCTTTCGTGTTTCCGAACAAAGACGGGAAGCTGTGAGCACGTGATTTTTCACCCACCATACACTCCTACAGAATTCAACAAAATAAATTAAATTTATAAATGTTGTTGAATTTTAGTGTTATTTGTGAATTGTTTTTGCATTGCATAATCATAGTTCATTTTGAAAAAAAATAGTAAATGCATTATCATCAAGGGGTTATAAAATTATTATTGATAATTAATTGAATTGATTAATAACAAAATATGATCATTTCACATAAGGTAGATTTAATGGTTAATTTCTTAATTCGAGTGTGAAAATTTATTCTTTAAATGATATGAGTGTTAAATTAATTGTCTTACTCTTAATTAATTTATCAATTAATAATTAGACAAAACTAAGTTAGAATTAATCACTACATTTTGTTATTGGGTTTTAGTTTAATTATATGTAATGAATTAATTCAACATAGGCTCAAAATCGGACCTAGTCTAACTTGCCCAGGCCCAAAAATAACTCACCAGGTCCAGCCCAATAAAGCCCAAGTCGGTCAGCTCCTTTACACCACTAAACGACGTCGTTTGAGTTATGAAGGATCCCAGCCGTTGATCTCTTTTGATCTAACGGCTGGGAACTCCACATCCATTTGATACTTAAGTATACAAACACTCCCCACCCCCTTCATTTGCAAAGTCTAACACCCTCATACCCCTTCTCTCTCTCGTCTCTCTCACCCCGCTTGTTTGCCGCCGTCCCCCGCCTTAACTCCGCCGGCCGGAAATTGCCTCCGGCGGCGGAGCTCAACCAAAATCCACCAAAATTTCACCAGACGAAGTCCTTTTCATTCTCAACCACCTCCCACCATCCGTTTTCTCAAAAACTCACCCCAAAATGAGTAATTTCAAATCTGAAAAGTGAAAACCCTAATTTTCACTTACCCGATGAACCGAGGATCTCCAATAGCTCCTACTTACATGGATCGATAGCTCTGGTTGAGGGCTATTGATTCATGTGGGTTTGAGTTATTTTCAAACCCTGCCAGAGTCCGGCAAGGTCCGGTGATGTCACATTTTCCGACCAAACCCTTTAACGGGTATCCCATTTTGCTTTTTTATATTAATTATTTATTTTTCTGTTTCTTTTGTGATAGTATGAAAACTATGAACATGTTAATCACTATTTTTGGCATCACTGATTTGATTCGAGTCCAAAAATGCTGATAATGATCATGCTTCATGTCACCCCGAAATCCTACCGTCAGTCCGTGATGGCGTCTAACGTTGAACTCGCTAGACAAGCCAACGTTTATAGCTAAACTAGAATAATAATCTCAATTTCACAGAATAAGCTAAAGCAATTTGCAATAATCAGCGGAATAAATATGGTCTTAAGCTAAATAAGGACATCAAAATACAACAACGCGTAAATTTTTCCCAAAACCTGGAGTCACAAACTCACAAACTGTCTATAAGAGTGCTAAATACAAAAATGAAAGGAAATACATGTCTGCCTCTGAAACTGGAGGAAAAATAAGATAGAATCGAAGACGAAGGGATGGAAGAGACGCCAAGACCCATGAATGCCTACGGGTATACCTTGAAGCCTCTATGACAGCTGGATGACACTCCCACTAATGATGTCCTCCGGGTCCGGCTGCGTAATCTGCACAACATAAAGATGTGCATAATCAACTCCGGAATGGTATTATATACGCATAATCAACTCAAGTATATCAATAAGGATTCAATAATTCAATTACATAGCCTAATTAACCATCTCCATGCATTCTTTCAAAATAACAAAATTCGACCCCGGGCCCGCTTGGTCCAAACACAAGGCTCGGACCAAAACCATGTCACCCATTCACCCACGATCCCGAAGATATAATTTGTTTTCAAATTCGACCCCAAAACGAGGTCTTAATCAAGAAAAATTCAAAAGGGCCTAACTCTACCCAAATTTCATATTTTCTACTCTAATTTGCATGTTTAGGCTTAGGAATTCATTAATTATAGATGAAAAATGAAGGAAATTAGTTAAAATTTACTAACCCAAGAAGTTTTGGTGAAGAATGGTTTCAATGGATGCCTAAGGGCTTTGGAGAAGAAGAAGTTCGTTATTTTCTAAGTGAATCCCGTAGCTACTGGTTCTGGAAATATTTATATACCACTGGGCAAAATTGTGCATCGCGATCGCGGAGAGTCTAGTTCCTTCACTCGGCGATCGCGGCTAAAAGAATGTGATCGCGAAGAATACCTAGCCAGCCCCCGCCCAGACCCCCTATGCCTCTATGCGATCGCGAATTGTGCTATGCGATCACATAGAGGAACTAGCCTCCTCCTACACCTAACTCTATGCGATCATAGGGGAACCTACGCAATCGCATAGAGCAAATCATAAAACACCAGCAACAGCTCAAAAATCAGATTTTCCATGTTTTTACGCCCCGCTAACTACCCGAAACTCACCCGAGCCCTCGGGTCTCAAAACCAAAAACACACACGACTCTCAAATCATCCTACGGACTTATTCAAGCATTCAAATCACCAATATAACATCATATACATCGAATTAAACCTCAAAATCCATGAATTCTATCAAATTTCATAAAACATCAAATTTCCCATTTCAAGTCCGAAACACGCCAAACGAAACCCGTTTTTAACCAAAATTTACCGAAAGCGCTTAAACCATATATAAGACCTGTACCAGTTGCCGGAACCAAAATATGGGCCCGATACCATCACTTTCTAATCAGATTTCATTTTCAATTTCCTTAAGTATTTTCAGAAAACAATTTCACTCAAAAATTCATTTCTCAGGCTTGGGACCTCGGAATTCGATTCCAGACATACACCCAACTCCCATATTTTCCTATGGACCCTTTGGGACCGTCAAATCATGGGTCCGGGTCCGTTTACCCAAAATGTTGACCGTAGTCAAATTTATTCATTTTAATATCAAATCTTAGCATTTTCCACAGAATTTCATATTTAAGTTGTCCCTCTACGCGCCCGGACTGCACGCGCAAATCGAGGCAACTATAAATGAGGTTTTCAAGACCTTAGAAGTATAGAATAGGTAATAAAATAGGTGATGACCCTTTGGGTCGTCACACTTTAGTTAGTATGCATTTAGTAATATACATGTTTTTTCNCTTTGGAATGATAATCATTTGTTAGAATTAGTTGTCCTATTAATCATCAGTTAAAAGTTCTCTAGCTTTTAATCATAGTTTGTTGATTAATCATCGATTAATTATGATTCCCTTTTGATTTCGTTTGAATTATTTGACTCTTGTTATTAATCCATTTTTGATTTGTCAAACTGATTTTGAATTGGGGATTCACACCTAAGTTGTTAATTCTTCTATTCTGATTTTAGCATATGTCTGCTCAGTGTTGGTCATTTCTTGAGATCAATTGATTAAGTAAAGAGTAATTAGGGAATTATTTGGTTAAGATAATAAAAGAACCAGCCACATTTACATTTAAATTGAATTAAACAAAAATCAGTTAACCTAAGTTCAAAAGACTAAACTGATTGTCTTAAATTAAAACTAGAATTAATACCTAATAATGAAATTAACCTAAACCTAGGTAACTAGTGAGTATAGTTGGAAACCAACTCTAGGAACCTAATCAACTAACCCTTAACTAACTTAACCCTAGTTAAGAATACCTATTAGTCTTAATTAACTAAAGGGCCTAACTAG
>ML309253.1:0-40677 GCA_005239505.1 Nicotiana paniculata | reverse complement strand
ATTCTCTGTGGGATCGACTTTGGGTGTAATACCCCAAATTATATTTGCAGCGCCCGTTTAGTCCATGAACAGCTTCATGCGGATCCTTTCATCCTTCCCTACTCCAACTAGCTTGTCAGAATAAGTTATCAGATGGACCCTTGGATCACCTGTACCATCAAACATTTCAAATTTAAGAGGTTTGTATCCCTCGGGAAGTTCGATATCGGGCTGTATGCAGAGGTATTCATAGTTCAACCCTTCAACTCCCTTGATTCCCTCGACTCCTTGAACCCGGCTGGTCAGCTTCCTAAGTTCCTTGGACAAGTTCTTGATAAGCAGGTCCTTTTCATCAGACTCAGGTGTGTATGTGATAGGGGGAGTGAAGTGTGGCATGGTCTCCACGTAGATGAGATTGTTATGGTGGCCTGGAGCATGAGTGTGGAAATGGTCATTCGTGGAGTTTTGAGGTTCTGAGATAAGCAGTGGGGTGTTGTTTGGAGTATGGCAGGCATTGGTGGGTTGGTGTGATGATGAGCTGCGTGATGGTTTTGCTGTTTTGGGATGTTTTGAGGAGGTGTAGGATTCTGGATGTTGATGTCTGGGACGTTGAGGGAGAATGACAGGTTTGCCAGATTCCGAACTTGATCAAGCTCTTCTTAAAACTTTAACAACTTCCGTTCCAGCTGCGACAAAGTTTCATTATGAAGCCGAATACCCTGGCCATCAGCGCCCTCTATCCGTTCAACCACATTCTCATTTCTGTTGTTGCCTGAATCTTCCATTTTCTTTTTGCGTTCGTTCTTGCCTTTGGGAGGACTAAGAAGAGGAGAGGGTGGATGGCCCCCCTGGATCTTGTAAAATAGGATGATGATGCCAGAGTTCACGAACTAACCTTTGGGGAGGGGATTAAATAAATAAAGAAAGAGGAACCAATAACAAAAAGTAGCCAAGTCAGTGAGGATTATGAGAAGTATTGCGGTATTTAAACACATAGTGCGGAATGTAAAGTGCATCCTAATTTGGGGACCTCTTTTGTGCCCAAGGTAGGCCTAGCGTNATAAGAAAATAGACGAATCCCAAAACGACACTAAATAAATAGGAAGTAAAGGTCACTAATGGCCATTGGCCTTATTACATTGATAAAGTAAAAGAAAGACATTCCTATCTACTTGGTCCCAGAAGGACCTTCCCCAGACTCAGCATTCTTGCTTCCCTTGTACAGCTCCCCCAACTCGTGAAGCCCCAGCAACAGGTATGCTCTGGCTAGATGTCCTCCGTCGGTCCCTCCAGCCTTTTGACAGTCTTCAATCCCTTTGAGAAATTTTTTCTCCAGCTCCACTATGCCTCGCCCCAAATACCCTAACCTTTTGTTGGTGCTGATAGCCATATCCTTCCATTCCTCGATCAGTTTCTTGCTAGACTCATGTATTTCGCGGTGATAATCCTCACGCTCATGGATCCTCTTGCGCAACTGGTTTTTTTTGACTTGTGCCTCGGCCTTTTCATCTATAACCTTGTGGCCCTGAACGAACCCTGGCTCGCTCAGACCACCCCAATTTTTTGCCAACCAACCAGGATAGAAAGGGGTACAACCGGCATGATATCTGTATGGCTCGATGGTGTCCTTCTCCATTACAATCTTGCAGTGCCACATGTGCTGGGCTTGGCACTTGTGAGGACTATCATCATTTTGGAAGTCAGCTCGAAGATGGCTCATCTTGTCGACCCTGGGTATGACTTGCTTCCTACCCGCTTGCCTCATAACTCGAAGAGGGATGTAAGGGTATGTTCCTCTTAGACCAATTAGTATTAGGAACGGTGCATCTTTGGAACGGGCGATGAACTCCTCTGTCGGAAACCACTCGAACATCCACTGAACCTGTTCTTCAGCCAGATTACCAAAGAGTTCGACCCATCCTTTGGCGTTCTCAGGCTGAGAAAACATGTCGGGGATGTAATTCATTTGCTTTGGATGGTGGAAAACGGTGTGGTCATCCCAAACTCTTCGATGAACTTCTTGTCGGTACTCGCCCTTTTGGAGATGTTCTATGAGCCAAAGCTGAAGTAGTAGATTGCAGCCTTCGAAGTGTCTTGCCCCTCGTTGACACTTTTCCAGGGCTCGATATAAATCTGCAATGATCATGGGCATAATACTGAAGTTTTGACCATCATTTCCTTCCATTAGTGTCTTGGTTACCATGGCCAATCTGGTGTTAATTCTCTCCTTCTTTATTGGAAACACAATCAGACCCAAGAAGCAAAACATGAAGACGAATACTCTATGATGGATGTGTCCCAAGGATGTGATGGAAAACTCGTCGTGATAGGTACGGTATGATTTGCTGAGACCGTGCCTTTCGTACAAGTAGTCAAAATGGATGTATGACTTCTTTAAGCATACTAGTTCTGCATTCTTCTTCAGACCCATCATTTTGAGGAAACCTTTGCTTGTGCGGTTCTCAAGCATTGGCAACCCTGGGGTTTCCCATATTAGGCCAGCCAATCCTCCTATTTTCTTCAGCAAAGGTGTCATTTCAATGCCCCCAAAGCGGAACACAGACCTTTCACAACCCCAGAACAGGGTAGCAGCCTATATTATCATGTTGTTAAGCTGGATTTCTAGGAGAGATGGTAGATTGCCCAAGTATTTCCTGATGAGAGTTTTGTCACTAGAATGTAAATCTTCCCACAAACTTAGAAATCTTGGAGGAATATTGGAGACCATGACGAATCTGGGGACTTCGTGCCTCATTTTTCTGCAAGGCAAACAAGGTTAGGCCCTTACCCCCACCAGATTCCACTATTTAACATCAACAATTAGCATAAAGCATTTAGTTCTCCAAATAAATGCACAGAACGTGATGATGCCCATTTGGGTTTAGGGAAACCCAGTGGACTTTTGGATAAGGCCGTCTTAAAAGCTATTGTGTGGACCACACTTTAGCCTGGCTAGGTTTGACCATGATGCATGAAAAAAAATAACGGATTAAGGTTTCTATGGGGTTTTAGACTGGTATCCTCGAGCGGATAACTCAAGGGGAAAGACATGGAACGGTCGACTGCATCGCTGATCGACTAGTTTTACCGCAAATAAGCCTTTCCAAATTTAGGAGGTAATAATACAGGAAGAGCGCAACCACTCATCAAGCGTTGCTATAGTATTTTGTTTGGCACGAGTGGAGTATGAATGTTGAGCATGGTTATGCAATAAGCATTAAAGACATGTTGTCATGTATTTGCACGTTATGAAAGCAGTAAATACAACAGTTTATAATTTAAAAGCGGTTACAAAGGAAGGAAACAGAAAGAACATATCAGTTACTTTTGAAGAAAAATAAATGCTTAAAGAGATAGACAATTAATGGCACATAAAAAAGGGAAAGGGAAAGGTCTCAAGTATTAAAAAAGTAAAGACAAGTTCACAAAGCCGTTTGAAATGGCAAAAGACTAGATAAATCCCCAGCAGAGTCACCATGCTGTCGGCCCCCTCTTTCCTCGCGGAGGTCGGGTTTATGACATTCTGTTGGGACAACTCTTTCCTTTTGGGAAAGGGGTTTGTGTTTTTGAGAGTCGCCACTTAACGATTTTTAAAGGTGCATTAGGACACCAAATGGGTTCATTTAAGACTACGTTGTTAACCATAGATAGGGTAAGGGCTTGAAATTATCCTAAGGGGAAGGTGTTAGGCACCCCTTAAGATCCACAAGTGTGGTTCCCGGCCAAACAACTTTTGTGAATTTGTACAGCTTAGCAAACAAACAAATAAAGGCTCAAATAAGAGGGGATTTAAGTCTTAAGCATGCAGATGTTTGAAAAAAATAGTAAAGAAGGTTAGATTTTGAAAGGATTACGATCTAAGCATGTAAATGGTATCCTAGGTTTATAACAATATGGATCACATCAGTACAATACCCAGTAATCACTCCTCAAAGAGGGGCTACACGTGGTATTAGCGCACCGGTCGTCATATCCATATTCTACCCTTTCCCACCCCGTGAAAGTAACTAAATCGAGTGTTGGTCTCGACCTCTATTGCATGCTGTTACCCGTCCCTTCCTATTAGTCCCGGAGGAATTAAGGACTTCTATCCTATAAGGGATGTTCTAGGCAGACCCACAGGTTTGAAGGAAAAATACTAAGGCGACAGATAAGAACGTGTAAGACTGCAATTAGTGGGAAACACAGAAAAGCAGAGAAAAGACACAAGTATACCTCCACAAGTAATGCAAATAGGCAGCACGACTCATACACAATTGAGGTCTTTTGTTTCAGATCCTAAAACATGTATCTAAATGAGAATAACAAAGACAGATTTATTGCATAACTCAGAGAGGAAGTCTAATCAGTTTTACTTACTGATTTTATCCTATTGATAATTAAGCATCATACATAAGTAGACATATTTCCAGTTTTGACAACTTTAATTACCTAAGGCTTGCCTAGGCATAGGAAAATGCTCAGTAATTACCCAGATTATTAAGGAAACTGTTTGAGTTGTTTTTCCTAAACATGTTGTACTTTGGTGTTGCATCAAATGCAGAATTATCACAAGTTGTTTAGATACATGGTAAAACACTTTTAGGTCCTTTTTCATGCATTGGTAATTAGGCGGAGAATGAGTCCTAAACATGATATCTAATGTACAGATAGGGATGCAGAATGATGCATATACAGAATCCTAAGCAGGATTTCTATATGCACAATAATTACAACATTAAGCATGATTTCAGAAGATGCAAGAGTGGCAGTTTATTTTAGTGTTGTTTACCCTAAACAGGATCTCTAAGTGTACATGGCAGTGTAGAGCATGATTGCAAAGTACTGGTTATTAGCACATTTTAACGCAGGATTCTCTAAGTGATATGATAGTGAGATGGACATGCTGAAAACAGTAAGTATAAGTCCTAGGGAACATGATCTCTAATGCATGAAATGAGACCTAGGCATGGTCTCTATTGCGCAAGTAGGAATATAAACCTAATAACATGTTTTCTACCCTTTTAATAGCTAAAGCATACATAGTCACCCCTTCCCTTTCCACTATCCATCCCCAGAATAGTTTACAAGTAGTTATTACAGACCATTTGCATAAATTACATAATTGAAATAAGAAAAAGAAGGAGTTATGCTATAGGGAGCCTACTGATAGGCCCAAAATCCCCAAAATTCCTCAAATGCCATTAGTTCATAGCCTTTGATATAATCCAGGTGTGTCAGAGTTCCCTAAGGATCTCAAAGGATACCGGGCAGTGCTCGCACCCATATTTCATAGCCAAGATAGAGTAAGTGCAGTGTGGAAAGGCCAACTTTTGTGTGTCAAAGTTAAGAGGGAGCTCAAGGGTCCCAAGGCAATGCTCACACAAGAGGGGCAGAACCTAATGTCTAAGAGTATAGTGGAAGTGCTCATAGTTTTGAAAAGATTAGGTAGGAAAACAACTTTTGAAAATAACTTGTTTGAAATAAGTTTTGAATAACAATAGAAGAGTATTACTTGGTGAAAACATCTTGGAAAGGGAAGAGGGTAAGACAACCAGGGTCTCAGGATTAGAACAGTACACATAGAGCAAGAAACAAGAACCAAATCAGTTTAACACTCACAAGCAGGGACTGAGGGGTAGGGGACAAGTATGAAGCATATAGGGAGAACATACAATAAGAAGGGTCAAATACATGTTCAGAGAAAAGGTTCTGGTACAACATGTGTTCAGGATTACATAAGACTAAGTAACATATAGTGCATATTATGGTGTGCCAGGAATCGAAGAAGACAGAGGGGAAGCAGAATCATGTTGGAATATGCAAAGGGGGTAGTAAACATGCCGAGGCTACAGAGGGAAGTATTAAGAACTAAAGCAACGAAGTTTACATACTAATTGCAAGTTGAGCAACAAAACTATAAGTAAAAGCATATCAGAAATAAGATGAATTGAAATACCAAAAGAAACATATTGTTTTGAAGCTTTAAACTAAATTGAGGACATACCAGTTAGGTGATGGCATACATAGAATAAAGAATAGGCAAGTAGAATAATTAGTCTTGGCTTGTAGCCGACTGATAATAGCAGGTGATCAGAAGGAGAACGGTAGAGAGTATGTATGTGTGTAAAAGAGAGAGTTGAATAATGTTTTTGTTCGTGTCTTTGGAAAATAAGAGGCCTGGGTCTATATAGCTTTGAAAAAGTAGTAAATAAGTTAAGAAGTACTAATTTCACATAGTTATAGGAAAAATACCCAATCAAAATCAATCAAGACCCGGACTCCCTTTAATTAGGGAGTCATAGTTCAAACGGGTACAAGTTGTATCGAGCAAGGAAAATAATCAATTATAAGACTTTTTACCATAATAGGAGTAGTAAAAGCATGTGGCATGTAATAAAGACTAAGTACATAATACATAATTAAGGAAAGTACATGTTAAATAACTGACATCATATTCGTGCACATAAATAAGGTAGATCATAACTTTGATTCTGGAAATGAGTCACAAGAATCACGAATGAGATTGGAAATCACAAGGAATCAATACTAATTGAGGAAGGTATCAAACAAATAAGGAAATAATTCTAAATCAGTACAGAATTACAAGGGACATATACAAAATCATAGATTCAAAGAATATGTCACAGCTTTACGAAGAGATGCACATAATCAATAGAGTATTAGGTAAATAATAACTAATCGAATAATCAGACTTACTAAGCAACAAATAGCACGAAAATAAGAGAAACCCTAAGTAAGATCATAGAAACAGTAGGAGGTTGAAAACCCTAACAACAAAATTAAAGCGAGAATCATAGAACACAGAGAAAATCCAGAAGAACATGCAGATTAGCAAATATAGCAAACAAGATGAACTCAAACCCTAAAATTGGGGTTTCACCAAAAATAATTAAGGCAAAAGAGGAGACTCAAGCAAAGAATTGAAAATCATACTGGGAATCATAGATTAGTACTAAAAATCAAAATATAAAGCGTTTTCAAAAGCGGTTAAGAAACCCTAGTTCTTAAAAATTAAGAATCGTTTGAAAACAAAGGGGTTTTAAAGAGAAAACAGGTGAAAACCTTAGAATAGACATAGATCTGTCACAGATATAGGAAGATCAGAAGATCTTAAAGCTAGGGTTTCCAGAGAAAAACCGAAAAGAGAAGAAAGCTTAAATATCATCGGTGTTTTTGCCAGAAAATGCAAGAATATTACTCGAACGGCCATAGGAAGCCGGAAAACATGGCATGAGATTGTAGAGGTGAGTGAACCGCCTCTGGTTCACTTGAAGGCCTCAAAACAGGTGACACACGTGCGAAGGGGGAGCCATAAGGCTGGCAGGTGGCGAGACCACCATGGATTCCGGCAGGGAGACGGTCGGAGAAGGGAGGTCATTTGGTTTAGCAGGTGAAGCGTTTAGAGAGAGATGAGAGAGTTGAGACGGCTGAGAGTGAAGGGGGGAATGAGGGTTTGGGGTAGGTCGTTTAGGATTAATATGGTAAGGTGAGATCTGGGCCGTTGATTTGAATTAAACAACGGCTCAGATCAAAAGGGGATTGGGCCTGGTATATTTGTGAGGATTGGGCTGGGTAGTTGGGCTAGTTCATTGGGTTAGGGGTCAGGTTTGATTTAGGCTAGATTTTAAATAGGAAGGGGCTAATTATTAAATACCCAATTAAATAGATAATGAATTTATAAAAATAGCTGATAATTACATAAAAACAAAAATAAGGCTAAATAGGTGAAATTAAGGTAATTAGATAATATTAAAATATAAAGCGACTAACTATTGAATTGAAATGGTATAAAATGTACAATTAGACTATAATTGCAAAATTTTTGTAATTATAGCCAAATAATGCCAAATTGGCTAATTTGTGAAATAATTAAAATCCTAATAGGATTATAATGATATATTGAACTGGGATATTTTGAAAAATTAATTTTAATATAATTTATGAATAATTATTGAATTTAAAATACTGAATAAATTGGGAAAGAAATTAAATAAATATGGAAAATTATGAAAAAATACCAGTTATTATAAAAAAGTGATTTTGAAGGCACACGTGCAAATTTTAAAATAGTTTGAGAAAAAATTTGGTATCAACAGTGTTCATGAATACATTAACGACAATCACCTTAAAATAGGTATGTCCAGCTGTCTAAGAGATATGAAAAACATGATAGCTGTCACGACCTAAAATCCACTAAGGGTCGTGATGGAGCCGAATCCCATTGTTAGGCAAGCCAACACCATATAACTAGTAAATTCTCATTCTAAGATTTTTGAAATCATTTCTTTTAAACATTAAACAATAAATAATAAACTTCACTAAATAAATAATGATGTCCTTACAAAATTTATCTACTGAATAATCCAGAATCATCCCAGAATCCGGTGTCACAAGTGCATGAGCATATTCTAGGAAAAATAAGATGTAATACAATATCTGTCCGGAATACAAATTGGACAGAAAGGAAATAACAATACAATACTCTGAAGGAGACTCTGCTGGCTGCGGGTCGTCTCGAGAGGTGCAACTCACCTAAGTCTCGATATCAACCATGCCGCTGCGCCCAACTAGGCATGTGCCTGTGCAACAAAAATGCACAACAAGTGTAGTATGAGTACAAATACAACGTGTACCCAGTAAGTATCCCGTCTAACCTCGAAGAAGTTGTGACGAGAGGTCGACTTCGACACTTACTAGTGGTCAAATGGTAATGTATTAATAATGTGAAAAATCATGGATTTGATGAGGCAAATGTAAACTAATTAATCCTGAAGCAGGTAAAACAATTCCTTTAATAATAATAGATTTTCAAAGATTTATTTTTCATCATTTATCAATTTATCTCAGGACAGGGAGGCAATATCGATTTTTGCAAATCTCAAGCAAGCATTACAAGCATGCGCAAATCATGCCGAGGTCGTACGACCCGATCCAACATAATAATAAAATGTGCACCATAGATGCATCTATTACCCTACTCGCGAACCATAGATGCATCTATTACCCTACTCGCTAATCATATATGCGACACAGTAAAACATAAATACACACAGTCAAACAGTCAATCAAGAATTCATCATAGAACATTTATCCAAGGAAAAGTCAATTCTCTTTTAACGATCTAAGAAAAAGAAGTTTAACCTTTTTTGAAATTCATTTACTAATTCGATATGGTTTAAGCCATTTACATTTTCAATAAGGTTACAAATATTTCAAGTATAACATGCTTTTGGGTCCTAGACTACCCATACTTAAGCACATTAGTAGCTACGCATGGACTCTCGTCACTTCGTGCATACGTAGCCCCCACAAATAGTAGCACATAATTGATTATTTCACCTATGGGGACAATTCCCTCTTACAAGGTTAGAAAGGAGACTTACCTCGATCCGAAGTTCCATAACCGGCTTCCAAGCCCTTCTGACGACTCAAATCGATGCACAATGCTCCAAAATTAGCCAATAATTATGCAAAACCCATTAAATTATACTCAAATACTCATAAAAATTCAATTTATATCAATTCCCAACTCCGCTCGAAAAGTTGACAAAATCGCCCTCGGGCCCACGTGCCCGGATTCTGAAATTTTTTGAAGATAATGATTACCCATAACTTTACGAACTCAAATATATATTTTGTTTCCATTCCATGCCCCAAATTCGTGGTCAAAATAAAAAAATACCAAGTTCTAGGTCTTCTACCACAAACCCCCCACAATCCATACAAATTTCTATGTTCAAATCTATATATAATCATGTATTTAACTCAAGACTAGTATAAACCTCATGCTTGGTGATGAGAATGGCACTCCCAAGTTGCTCCAAAATCGGATCCCATGGAGGAAATATGGTGAAAATGAGCCAAACCCTCGCTTTAAAAGAACACACTGCCCAGTCCGATTCTCGCACCTGCGGTCACTTGACCGCTTCTGCGGTTCCGCAGGTGCGGCCCCACTACCACTTCTGTGGTCTTCCACCAGGCCCCTCACTCTGCTTCTGTGCTTCCCCTTCCACAGGTGCGGTCCCGCTTCTGCGGCAAGATGACCGCATCTGCGGTCCTAACATTTCCCTTCTCAACCGCATCTGCGCTCCTTTGGCCGCTTCTGCAGCTCCACACCTTCGGCCAAGACCTCGCAGGTGCGGTTACACCAGATGACAACACGCTTCAGCTCTTTCTCCCAACTCCCATTCGATTCGTTAACCACCCAGAATCCACCTGAGGCCCCCGGGACCCCATACAATTACACCAATCAATTCCAAAACACATTACGAACCCAGTCGAGCCTTCAAATCACATCAAACGATGCCAAAACCATGAATCACACTCCAATTCAAGCTTGATGAACTTTAGAACTTCAAACTTCTTCACTCGATGCTGAAACCTATCAAATCACGTCCGATTGACCTTAAATTTTGCACACAAGTCATATTTGACATTACAAATCTACTCCAACTTCCGAAATTGAAATCCGATCCCGATATAAACAAGTCCACCTCCGGTCAAACTTCTCAAAAACCTTCAAATTCCTAACTTTAGCCAAATGACTCCAAAATGACCTACAGACCTCCAAATCCACTTCTGATCGCGCTCCCAATACTAGAATCACCATACTGAGCTATTCCCAGACTCGGAATCCTAAACGAACATCGATAACATTGAAATACACTTCAAACCAAATTTATGAAATTCTTCCAAAAATGCTAACTTCCACAATAAGCGCCGAAACGCTCCCGGGTCATCCAAAACCCGATCCGTACATACGCCTGTTGATACCCAATTTTTCTATATATTTTTAAATATGCATAAATACCTTAAAAATATCATATATATGCATATATAAGCATACACAAGGTTTTTATAATTTTCCCCACAATTTTAAGGTTTAAATTGATTTATTTTCTCCCCTTTTTATTCATAAAATCCAATAATTATTTCCAAAATTATTGTTACGATGATTTATTCATTCAACTTCTATACTTATGCCAAAACGTAATTAATATAATTTTTATGCATTTTAATAATTACATTTGGTATTTTTCTAGCTAAATTGCATATAATTGCAATGTTAGCCCATTTTAATGTATAATTATATCCTATACATGTAAAAGTGGCCTCTACATTTTTAAAATGATAATTATACATTTTTAATCGTTTTGATATAGAAAATTATCCTCAGAAAAAAATTATTTATTATTTTATTAAAATCAAAATAGTGAAATAGGCTATTTAAATCATAACCAAATTTGGCTTTCAAATTATAGCCCAAAATTGAGCCCACTCCCAAACCAATTTCCTACCCAATTACCCGATCCAGATCCTATAAACTCCTACCCAAACCCGGAACCCGTTTACTCGGTCTAATCCTGATCGATGATCTCCCAGATCAACGGTCCAAATAAACCCTTTCCTTTTTAATTCTAAAAGATCCCTAACTCTATGTCATTCCCAAACCCCCACCGCCTTCAAATTCTCTCGTCTCTTCTCTTATCTCAACCTAACCCTATCCACCTCAACCGCCGCCTCCCTCTCCGGCCATCTCCGACGACCACCTTTCAACCCCCAAGCCTCCAATGGTTCCCCCCTCACCTTGCTCATCATCTCTGAGGCCTTCAAGGGCCCTGGGCTATGCCGACTTGCGTCTAGGGTTTCTGTTTTGGTTTATTCATAGCTTCTTCAGTGATTTTGGGCAAAATCACACCATATTTGTTACGCTCTTTGAGGTTTACAACAGGTTCTTCCGTTTCAATTTGGGTTTCCATTGAAACCATAACTTTTGTTTAATCTCTTAGATCCGTGCCATTTTTTATGATTCAAGTATGTTTCTTTCTATGTTCTACACTGATTCTCAAACCTCTCCTTAAAAAATCATCGGCTTTAAACCGTTTTACTTTCTTTAAAGTTACGGTTTCTAGGAATTTCTTTTACACTCGTTTAAACTGACTTTTCTTTATGTTTAAACCTTTTCCTTGCCTATCTCGAATGATTCTATGTTCTTACTGCTTTTTCAACTCGCCTATGTTAAAAGCCCTAATTTAGGTCTTCTTTGTTTTGGTTCTATGTGTTAACATGACTACTCGATTCTTGTTAAGTTTCTGTGGTTACCATACTTGTGTTTATTGAGTCTTTAGCTTACTTGTGTGATTATATTCATTCCTGTTTGTTCATCTCTTGCCTCCTTCTGTCGATATTGCTGATCCTGCCTGTTTGCTATGACTGTTTGCTCTTCTCTATATATATGTTGAAGTATGGAATCATGAATCTCTCTTGACTAATTCTGATTTCCTTATTTTGATGGTCTAATTGAGAGGATTCTTTTAAAACCCTAGAATTCTACTCGTCTGTTTAAACTAATTGATTCCATTACCTTATTTGTTGTAGTACTTTATTTTTACTGAACCCTTTCCTTAGTTGATGTTTCTGAATTTAGTCCTAATTGACTGCCCTATGCTTAATGAACTTTGATTCCTTCCTTATTAGTCAAGTACTGATTCTTTATTGCCTTATATGCTACTGGTTCTTACCGTTTGAATTAAAATCCCTTAACTTAAGGGAGTACTTGCCGTGATTTTCTGATGGATTGATTATGAGTTCCTTAATTACCATGCTACTATGATTCTTACCTTATTTTACTACCCGTTTTTCAACTATAAAAACTCCAGTCTTTCACTAACACAGACACGAACATACACTGTTCAACTCTCTCTTACACACATACTCTCTACTATTCTTCTCTCGATTACTTGCTACTATTACTAGTCGGCTGCAAGCTAAGACTGGTTATTCTATTTGCCTATTCTTCATTCTATACTTGTTACCTTCCAACTGGTATGTCTTCAATTTATGTTTAAAGCTTCAAAACAATATGTTTCTTTGGGCATTTCGATTCATCTTGTTTTTAATCTGCTTCTACTTGTGGTTTAGTTGTTCTACTTGCAATTAGTCTCTATACTATGCTCAACATGTTACTACCCCCCCTGCATGTTTCAACATGATTCTGCTTCACTTATGTCTTCTTCAATTCCTAGTATACTACAAGATGCACCACATGTTACTTAATCTCTATGCTATACCCTGAACCTCTTCTTAAACCTATGTGCAACTATGTTTATCATGTGCTATCCTCTTTGGTACTCCCTCAATCTGTTTCTATTAAGTTCTCGGCATGAACTCATTGTGACAAACTATGTATGTGACTGTTTAGGTGTTTGTACAGGCCTGTGATACTTTAGTACTTCTCTAATGTTGACTTGTATACAAACCTGTTTCTATGTACGGCCTATGTGTCCCCAATCCCTGCCTCCTTGTTTGTGGTTGTCTCTCTATGTTCTGTGTACTATTTGGTGCTGGTTATCCCCTGTTCTTTTCAAAACTATTTTGCTAAACCACTCACTTACTGATATGTAAACCTATTTCAAATAAACTATTTTCAGAAATGCTTTCTTAACTCAACTCTTTATCAAATCACCTCCTGCACTTCACTTTATTCTTAGACCCTTAAGTTCTGCCCCCTTAGTGTGAACACTACTTTGGGACCCTTGAGCTCCCTCTGAACTCTGACACACTGAGGCTGGCACTTCTACACTGCACTTGTTCAATTCTTGGTTACTAAGTCTAGGTGTAAGCACTGCCCGGGAAGGGTTAACTATGCATGCTATAGATCTAAAAAGGTAGAAACCATGCTCTTAGGTTTACATTTCCTATGTGCGCAATAGAAAAATCATGTTTAGGACTAACATGTGCAAAGCATGTCATGCATTAGAAATCATGCTCTTTAGGATTTTTATAAACATTGTTTTAGCACTTTGCTGCAATACTGTTATATCACTTAGGAAAATCCTGTTCAGTAATAACAAGGGAAAAACTACTATCATGTGATTCTATCTATGCATCCTGAAAAAATGTAATCTGAATCCTGCCTTAAAACAAAAGTGTTAACAAAAAATGTGTCATCATGCTTACCATGTTACACATAGAAATCATGTTCTAGGAAAACAATTAATAAACCTGTCACTTTTACATATCCTGAAAGCATGTTAAAACACTGCAATGTTTTGTGCATTTAGAGACCTTGTTTAGGCTTTTGATTCTGCACCATTCTGCATCTTCGTGCATTAGATATCATGTCCTTAGGATTGCATCTCATTCGTTTAGGCACACCTAGCCTAATTACTGATAAAAACAACTGCATTCAATTCTCGTAATCAACTGATAACAAGTCTGTATTCTGAACACGTAGGACATCATGTTCTAGGTAATACAATGTTGAACAACTCTCCTCTAAGTAATGCTGGTAATTGGTACATACTATCTCACGCCTAGACAAGCCTTAGGTGATTAATTTGTCTAAAACCGAGAATGTGCCTTCCTGTATATGTCGCTCAATGCTTAAAAGGTTTCAAATCAGTAGGTAAATTGTTTAGGACCCTTTTCTGGGTAATAAAAATAGGCCTGCATATCTGTCTATGTTCTGAACTCACTTAGGTACCATGTCTTAGGATTCTGAATTTAAATACTGCCCTTAACTGTGTTTGAGTCGTGCTGTCTAATTGTATTACTTGTGGAGGTAAACTTGAGCCTTTACTTGCTTTTTCTATGTTCCCATTAACTGCAGTCCTATATGCTTTCGTCTGTCGCCCTAGAATTTTACATTTTAAACCTGAGGGTCTGCTTAGTACCTCCCTCTTAGGATAGTAGTCCTAACCTCCTCCGGGACTGATAGGAAGGGGCGGGTATTAGCACGCAATAGAGTTCGTGACCAACACGCGCTTTAGTTACCTTCATGGGGTGGGAAAGGGTAGAATATGGATATGATGACCGATGCGCTAATACAACCCCTCTTTGAGGAGTTTCATACCGAGTATTGCATTGATGTGATCCATATTATTACAAAACTAGGATATCCTTTACTTTACATGTCTAAATTGTAACCCTTATTAAAAGACTTAGCTTTTCTCTAATTGTTTTCTAATACCTTGCATGCTTAAGATTTAAATTCCCTCTTATTTGAGCCTTTATTTGTCTGTTTGCTAAACTGTACAAATTCACAAAAGCTGTTTGGCCGGGAACCACACTTGTGGATCCTGAGGGGTGCCTAACACCTTCCCCTTAAGATAATTTCAAGCCCTTACCCAATCTCTGGTTAGCAACGTAGTTGTAAATGAAACCCTTTGGTGTCCTAACGCACTTTTAAAAATCGTTAGGTGGCGACTCTCAAAAACACAAACCCCTTTCCCAAAAGGAAAGAGTTGTCTCAACCGAATGTCATAAACCCGATCTCCGCGAGGAAATAGGGGGCGCAACAACATGGCAACTCTACTGGGGATGTATCTAGGCTTTTACCATTTCAAACGACTTTGTGAACTTGTCTTTACTTTGTTAAGACTTGCGATCTTTCTCTTTCCCCTTTTTATGTGCAATTACTTGTCTATTTCCTTAAGCATTCTTCAAAAGTAACTGACATGCTCTTTCTGTTTCCTTCCTTTGTAATCGCTTTTAAATTATAAAATGTTGTATTTACTGCTTTCATAACGTGCAAATACATGACAACATGTTTTTAATGCTTATTGCATAACCACGCTCAACACTCATACTCCACTCGTGCCAAACAAAATACTATAGCAACACTTGATGAGTGGTGTTGCTCTTCCTATATTATTACCCCCTAAATTCGGAAAGGCTTATTTGCGGTAAAACTAGTCGATCAACGACGCAGTCGACGGTTCCGTGCCTTTCCCCCTTGAGTTGTCCGCTCGAGGGTACCAGTCTAAAACCCCATAGAAACCTTTCTCCGTTATGTTGTTTCATGCATCATGGTCAAACCTAGCCAGGCTAAAGTGTGGTCCGCACGATAACTTTTAAGACTACCTTATCCAAAAGTCCACTGGGTTTCCCTAAACCCAAACGGACATCATCACGTTCTGTGCATTTATTTGGAGAATTAAATGCTTTATGCTAATTGTTGGTGTTAAATAGTCGAGTCTGGTGGGGGTAAGGGTCTAACCTTGCTTGCCTTGCAGACAAATGAGGCACGCAGTCCCCAGATTCGGCATGGTCTCCAATATCCCTCCAAGATTGCTTAGTTGTTGGGAAGATTTACATTCTAGTGACAAAGATCTCGTTAGGAAATACTTGGGCAATCTACCATCTCTCCTAGAAATCCAGCCTAACAACATGATAATAGAGGCTGCTACCCTGTTCTGGGATTGTGAAAGGTCTGTGTTCTGCTTTGGGGACATTGAAATGACACCTTTTCTGGAGGAAATAGGAGGATTGGCTGGCCTAGTATGGGAAACCCTGGGGTTGCTAATGCTTGAAAATCACACAGTCAAAGGTTTCCTCAAAATGATGGGTCTGAAGAAGAATGTAGATCTGGGATGCTTAAAGAAGTCATACATCCCTTTTGACTACTTGTACGAGAGGTACGGTTACAACAAATCATACCGTACCTACCACGACGAGTTTGCCATCACATCCTTGGGACACATCCACCGTAGAGTATTCGTCTTCATGTTTTGCTTCTTGGGTTTGATCGTGTTTCCAATAAAGAAGGAGAGAATCCACACTAGATTAGCCATGGTAACCAAGAACACTAATGGGAGGAACTGATGGGCAAAACTTCAGTATTGTGCCCATGATTATTGCAGACGTATATCGGGCCTTGGAAAAGTGTCAACGTGGGGCAAGACATTTCAAAGGCTGCAATCTAATACTTCAGCTTTGGCTCATGGAACATCTCCAAAAGGGCGAGTACTGATAAGAAGTTCATCGAAGAGTTTGGGATGACCACATCGCTTTCCACCATCCAAAGCGAATGAATTACATCCCCGACATGTTTGCTCAGCCTGAGAACGCTAAAGCATGGGTCGAGCTCTTTGGTAATCTGACTGAAGAACAGGTACATTGGATGTTTGAGTGGTTTCCGACAGAGGAGTTCATCGCCCGTTCTAGAGATGCACTGTTCCTAATACTAATTGGTCTAAGAGGAACATACCCTTACGTCCCTCTTCGAGTTATGAGGCAAGCGGGTAGGAAGCAAGTCATACCCAGGGTCGACAAGATGATCCATCTTCGAGCTGACTTCCAAAATGATGATAGTCCTCACAAGTGCCAAGCCCAGCACATGTAGCACTAAAAGATCATAATGGAGAAGGACACCATCGATCCAGAAAGATACCATGCCGGTTGTACCCCTTTCTATCCTGGTTGGTTGGCAGAAAATAGGGGTGGTCTAAGCGAGCCAGGAATCGTTCAGGGCCATAGGGTTATAGATGAAAAGGCCGAGGCACAAGTCAAAAACAATCAGCTGCGGAAGAGGATCCGTGAGTGTGAGGATGAGCACCGCGAAATACATGAGTCTAACAAAAAACTGATCGAGGAATGGAAGGATATGGCTATCGGCACATACAAAAGGTTAGGGTATTTGGAGCGAGGCATAGTGGAGCTGGAGAAAAAATTTCTCAAAAGGATTGAAGACTGTCAAAAGGCTGGAGGGACCGACGGAGGACATCTAGCCAGAGCATACCTATTGCTGGGGCTTCGCGAGTTGGGGGAGCTGTACGAGGGAAGCAAGAATGCCGAGTCTGGGGAAGGTCCTTTTGGGACCAAGTAGATAGGAATGTCTTTCTTTTACTTTATCAATGTAATAGGGCCAATGGCCATTAGTGACCTTTACTTCCTATTTATTTAGTGTTGTTTTGGGGTTCGTCTATTTTCTTATCAATAAAATGAGGCATTTAGCATCTTAAGTTCTCAAATCAATTTGTCGCTAGGCCTACCTCGGGCACAAAAGAGGTTCCCAAATTAGGACGCGCTTTACATTCCCGCACTATGTGTTTAAATACCGTAATACTTTTCATAATCCTCGCCGACTTGGCTACTTTTTGTTTTTGTTTTCCTCTTTCTTTATTTATTTATTCCCCTCCCCAAAGTTTAGTTCGTGCACTCTGACATCATCATCCTATCTTACAAGATCCAGGGTCCCTCCACCCTCTTCCTCCTCTTAGCCCTCCCAAAGGCAAAAAGAAAATGGAAGATTCAGGTAACAACAGAAATAAGAATGTGGTTGAACGGGTAGAGGCCACTGATGGCCAGGGTATTCGGATTCAGAATGAAACTCTGTCGCAGCTGGAATGGAAGTTGTTAAATTTTCAAGAAGAGCTTGATCAAGTTCGGAATCTAGCAAACCTGTCATTCTCCCTCAACGTCCCAGACGTCAATATCCAGAATCCTACACCTCCTCAAAACATCCGAAAGCAGCAAAATCATCCCGCAGCTCATCATCACACCACCCTACCAAAGAACCAAACTCTTCCAGCACACTGCAATGCCTGTCATACTCCAAACAACACCCCACTGCTTATCCCAGAACCTCAGAACTCCACAAATGACCATTTCCACACTCATGCTCCAGGCCACCATAACAATCCCATCTATGTGTAGACCATGCCACATTCCACTCCCCATATCACATACACACCTGAGTTTGATGAAAAGGACCTGCTTATCAAGAACTTGGCCGAAGAACTTAGGAAGCTGACCACTCGGGTTCAAGGCGTCGAAGGAATCAAGGGAGTCGAAGGGTTGAACTATGAAGACCTCTGCGCATTTAGCCTGATGTCGAACTGCCCGAGGGATACAAACATCCTAAGTTTGAAATGTTTGATGGTACAGGTGATCCAAGGGTCCACCTGAGAACTTATTGTGACAAGCTGGTTGGAGTAGGGAAGGATGAAAGAATCTGCATGAAGCTGTTCATGAGGAGCTTGAAAGGAGATGCATTGTCTTCGTTCATCAGTCAAGATGCCAAGAAATGGTTGAATTGGGTGAGCATGGCATCTCAATTTATGGACAGATTCAGGTTCAACACAGAGAACGCACCAGACATCTTATATATTCAGAATTTGAAAAAAAATCCCACGGAGACATTTCGCGAGTATGCTACTCGTTGGAGGTCCGAAGCTGCCAAGGTTAGACCCGCCTTAGAAGAGGAGCAGGTGAACAAGTTCTTTTTCCAGGCCCAGGAACCGCAGTACTATGAACGGTTGATTATGATTGAGAACCACAAGTTCTTCGACATTATCAAATTAGGTGAATGGATTGAATAAGGTATCAAGAGCGGTATGGTCACAAATTTTGAAGCCTTGCAAGCTACAAACAAGGCTTTGCAGTCTGGTGGTGTGTCTAAGAAAAGAGACGTGGGAGCCGTGATTGTTGCACAAATAACAAAATCCCTACTCAAATACCAAACTTACCCAACACCTCCACTCACATATCAACCAACCCCAAATTACCAAGCACCCGCATACCAAGCTCCACCACCAACTTATCAATAACCTCCACCACCGAAATATCAACCTGCTTCACCCAGATACTCACAACCCGCTCCTGTCTACCACACTTACAATTCCCAACCATCTCATTACCAATCATCCCCTACTCGTCAAAACTTCCCTAGACCTCGTCCTAATTTTGATCGCAGACCTCCTAAACAATATACCGCCATCGCTGAACCCATCGACCAGCTGTATGAGAAGCTCAAAGCTGCTGATTATGTCACCCTCATCCCTGCTGCAACCTCTGATAATCCTTCTCAATGGGTCAACCCAAACTAGTCCTGTGCATACCACTCCGGCATGAAGGGGCACACCATCGATGAGTGCCGCTATTTGAAGGACAAAATACAATCCCTGATTGATAACAAGGTCATCGTGGCAAAGGAACCCACTCCAAACATCTGCAACAATCCTCTTCCGGACCATAAGGGTGGAGGCATCCACTTGATTGAAATAGAAGATGATTGGGACCCCGAGGGATCAATCGGGTTGATCACAGAAGGCGATGATCCAAAGAAACCTAATGTCACTCTCAACCCGATCATAGTCCAGATTCAACCGTCTGAGGATGCTGAGGTAAATATGTCCATGCCTCTTGAGTTTGAAGCAGCGTCACCTGCAAAGACACCAGTATCGATTGAAGTTGAGTTCGTGTCTCCGGCAAATGCACCCGCACCATTTGAGGTTGCAGTCTTTCCACCCCAGGCACATGTTCCATTCGAAGTGAGGGTAGCTGCCCAATCACGGTGGCGATATCGACCACACCACCTTTCTATACAGATGATGTACCATGGGACTATACAGTCGTGGTGAGAAGGAAAGGCAAAGTCAAGATTGAAGAAGCTGTTGCAACATAGGGTATGACAAGAACTGGTAGAGTCTATACCCCTGAACATCTGGCTGAATCCAGCAGGCAGGCTTCTAATCAGCCTCCCATTATCGAGACAGGTCCGGACGACCTTTGGAGGAAAGTACAAGCCAAAGAGTATTCAGTCATCGACCAGTTGAACAAAGCGTCAGCGCAAATATCCATCCTCTCTTTGCTGCAGATTCCGAGACGCACATGAATGCTTTATTGAAGGTGTTGAAAGAAGCCTATGTGCCAAACAACATCACTAGTGGAGAAATGGCTAATATGGTGGGCCAAGTGTTGGAGAGTCACAAGATCACTTTCCATGAGGACGAGCTGCCTCCTGAAGGGATGGGCCATAACAAAGCACTGCACATAACTGTGCAATGCAAAGATTATTTCATCACCAGAATCATGATCGATGGGGGATCCAGTCTTAACATCTGCCCGTTGATAACGCTCAAGAAATTGGGTAAAAGGCTGCATGAGATAAAGGATGGAGCGATCAACGTGAAAGCCTTCGATGGATCTCAGAGATCCACCATTGGTGAGATCAGCCTATGCCTGCAAATGGGGCCAACCTGGTTCGAGGTGGACTTCCAAGTGATAGATGTGCCAGCGTCCTACAATCTGTTATTGGGACGACCCTGGATCCATGCTGCTAGGGCCGTAGCATCAATGCTACATCAGGCAGTGAGGTTCGAGTGGAACCACCAAGAGGTAATTATTCATGGTGACGGTAGCAACCATATTTACAGTCGCCAGACTATTCCGGTGATTTAAGGAAGAAAGAAGCTGGGTGGAGAAACTTACCACCACATTGAACGGGTCAACACTATCGACAAAGAAAAATGGTGGGATAGAAAGATCGCAAGTATGATGAATTGGCGAGGGTACAAGCCAGGTAAAGGTCTCAGCAAGAACCTTCAGGGGATCTCCAAACCTATCAAACTCAAGAAGCACGACACCACTTTTGGTTTGGGATACGAATACACTTAAGAAGAATTCAAAAACTGGTCGCCACCATGGCTCGGTCCCTATTACCCTTTGGAGAAACCAATACCGCATCTGGAGCAAATCTTCCAACATGCCGACATTATTTATGGATCAGACGAAGAAGAAGCACTTGCAGCAATGAGGAACTTGTTTCTGGAGGACAGTGATATGGGCTGCTATGTTATTTTCGAGGAGAAGGGGGAGGAAGGCCCTTCTATACAGGCTGTGAGCAGAGGGACGTACCTCAAGAATTGGACTGTCAGGACAACTAAAGCCCGTCGAGCCTCGGGGTAGCAATGCTAAAACAAGCATTATTCACTATTTTCTTTACAAAATGATTTCCTTTTTCGCATTTTAATTCCTACAATAAGATCATCAATGTTTAAAACAATCGTTCAGTTTATCAAAATCTTTTTTGAATTTTTCTTATGAATCTATATTTATTGCTATCATCTTTCTCTCATTGCTTTACCTATACATCATTACTATTACCTGCCTTGATGAACCGATGAATGTGACATGCAATGAGACAACGCATCAAACAGATGTAGATTCAGAAGAAGATGACATACCCGATGAGATTGTCAAAGAAGTTGAGAATTTTGAGAAAAGACCTAAGTCCAACCTGGACGAGATTGAAATCATCAACCTGGGAGATTCAGAAAACATCAAGGAAACACGAAGCAACATTCATTTGTCGCCGTCAGAAAAGAAAGAATACGCAGAATTTATAAAAGAGTATGAGGACATATTCGCCTGGTCGTATGACGACATGACTGGTCTAAGTACGTCTATTGTGGCTCACAAATTGCCAACCAATATGATGTGTCCACCGGTAAAACAAAAGCTCAGGAAGTTCAAACCTGATATGAGTTTGAAAATCAAAGAAGAAGTCACCAAGCAGATCAATGCCAAGGTTCTCAGGGTAGTTGAGTACCCGACATGGTTAGCCAACATTGTGCCAGTACCAAAGAAGGATGGGAAAGTCAGAGTCTGTGTCGACTACCGGGATCTCAGCCGGGCTAGTCTGAAAGACGACTTCCCTTTTCCAAATATAAATATCTTGATTGACAATTGATCCAAGCATGAATTACAATCATTCGTGGATTGCTTCGCTGGTTATCATCAGATCTGGATGGATGAGGAAGATGCTTAGAAAACGGCTTTTATTACGCCATGGGGAGTGTACTGTTACAAGATGATGCCATTCGGCCTGAAGAATGTAGGGGCCACCTACATGAGGGCTATGACCACCATCTTCCACGACATGATTCACAAAGATATTGAGGTATACATGGATGATGTTATTATCAAGTCTAGGAAAGCCACTGACCACATGGAATATTTGAGGAATATCTTCAAAAGGTTATGGAGATACAATCTGAAGCTGAACCCCGCGAAGTGTGCATTCGGGGTTCCTGCTGGAAAGTTGCTCGGGTTCATTGTCAGCCGCCGAGGGATAAAACTAGATCCGTCAAAGGTCAAAGCCATTCAAGAACTACCACCGCCAAGGAACAAGAAAGATGTGATGAGTTTCTTGGGGAGACTTAATTACATCAGCCGATTCATAGAAACAGTCTACAGTTATCTGTGAGCCGATCTTCAAGATGCTGAAGAAGGACGTCGCAACAAAGTGGAACGATGATTGTCAAAAAACTTTCGACAAAATCAAGGCATACCTGTCAAAACCACCAGTCTTGGTACCGCCTGATCTAGGTAGACCTCTGTTACTCTACCTTGGAGTGTTAGATGGAGCTTTCGGCTGTGTTCTGGGGCAGCACGATGAAATAGGAAGAAATGAGCAAGCCATTTATTATCTCAGCAAGAAGTTCACTCCGTACGAGGCTGGATATTCTCTATTGGAACGCACTTGTTGTGCTTTGACTTGGGTAGCTCAGAAGCTGAGGCATTAATTATGTGCCTACACAACGTATCTCATATCGAGGATAGATCAATTGAAGTACATCTTTCAGAAGCCCATGCCCACGGTCAAGCTAGCCAAGTGGCAAATCCTGCTGAGTGAGTTCGATATTGTTTATGTGACTCAGAAAGCGGTCAAGGGACAAGCACTGGCAGATCATCTTACTGAGAACCCTGTAGACGGAGAATACGAACCTCTGAAAATGTATTTTCCTGATGAAGAGGTATCATTCATAGGAGAAGACATTGTAGAATCCTATGACGATTGGAGAATGTTCTTCGATGTAGCGGCGAACTTCAAGGGAATTGCCATTGGAGCAGTCCTAATATCGGAAACTGGTTAGCATTATCCGATATCTTCCAAAATCAGATTCCCCTGCACCAACAATATAGCAAAATATGAAGCCTGTATCTTAGGGCTCAATATGGCCATTGACATGAACGTCCAGGAACTGTTAGTGATTGGTGACTCAGATTTGCTGGTACATCAGGTACAAGGAGAGTGGTCTACCAAGAACTCCAAGATACTGCCGTATCTGCACCACGTACCGGAATTAAGAAAGAGGTTCACAAAGACGAAATTTCGGCATGTCCCTAGAATCCAGAATGAGTTCGCCTATGCATTGGCTACTTTGTCCTCAATGATCCAACACTCGGACAAGAGTTTCATTGATCCTATTCCCATAAGGATCCATAATCAGCCAACTTATTGTGCCCATGTCGAAGAGGAAGCAGACATAAATCCTTGGTTTCATGACATCAAAGAGTATTTGGCAAAGGGAGATTACCTAGAGCTTGCGAATCCCACTCAGAAACGCACACTTCGAAGACTATCCAACAACTTCTTTCATAGCGGAGGAATCCTATATAGGAGGACTCTCGATTTGGGACTATTACGTTGTGTCAATGCAAGGGAAGCATCCAAGCTGCTAGAGGAGATTCATGCTGGGACCTGTGGCCCGCATATGAACGGTTTTGTTCTGGCAAAGAAGATACTCCGAGCTGGTTACTTTTGGATGACTATGGAAACAGACTACATCCAATATGTCCGGAAATGCCACCGTTGTCAGATACATGCAGATATGATAAAGATACCTCTAAACAAGCTCAAGGCAACAAGCTCACCATGTCCGTTCGCCGCCAGGGGCATGGACATTATTGGACCAATCGAGCCTACCGCCTCCAACGGACACAGGTTCATTCTGGTAGCCATCGACTATTTCACCAAATGAGTCGAAGCAGCATCCTATAAAGCAGTGACTAAGAAAGCCGTGGTAGACTTTGTCTGCGACCGTATTGTTTATCGATTCGAGATTCCTGAGTCAATCATCACCGACAATGGTTCCAATCTCAACAATGACCTGATGAAAGTTATGTGCGAGGATTTCAAGATCAAACACAAGAATTCCACAGCTTACAGACCTCAGATGAATGGAGCTGTAGAAGCCGCCAACAAAAATATCAAGAAGATACTAAGAAAGATGATAGAAAGGCACAAGAAGTGGCATGAGAAGTTATCATTTGCCTTATTGGGATATCGCACCACAGTTCGCACCTCAACAGGGGTAACTCCATATATGCTAGTTTATGGTACTGAGGCTGTTATTCCTGCCGAAGTCGAGATTCCATCTCTAAGAATTATACAAGAAGCTGATCGTAGTGACGCAGAATGGGTAAAGAGCCGTTATGAGCAACTAGCCCTCATAGACGGAAAGAGAATGAACGCAGTCTGTCATGGTCAAATCTATCAGAACAGGATGACCCGATCCTTCAACAAGAGAGTTAAGCCTAGACAGTTCACACCGGGGCAGCTGGTGCTGAAGAAGATCTTTCCACATCAAGACGAAGCCAAAGGGAAGTTATCTCCCAACTGGCTGGGTCCGTACATGGTTCACCGGGTACTGACAGGAGGAGCACTTATACTCGCATAAATGGACGGAGAAGTCTTGCCAAAGCCAATCAATTCAAATGCAGTCAAACGCTACTATGTGTAATCTTTATGCTTTCTCAAATGATGTAAATTGAACTACGCCTAACCCGATTCCCGTTTAAGAGGGGATACGTAGGCAGCCCTATGGGTTCGGTCACAATTCAATAAAAATTTCATTTTTCCCCGCAATTGGAAACTGGGGAAGAATTTTGAAGAGGACCCTCAAAATTCTGAAGCAAGATCAACCAATCGCCGCACGAGCAACAACCAGAAGCATTCATCCATCAAACTGGGGCAGAATTTTGAGGAAGACCCTCAAAATTCCATAGCAAGAAAGGTTGCAATGTCCCGAACCGTGTCACGCTTGTCGGTTCACCCCAAAAATTATTTTTAATTATACATTATGCTTTTACAAAATCATGCATGCTTATTTTTGAAACATCTTTGTTTAGCAACACTACCCCAATAATACAGACAATATCATCAGATCGAGCCCAACAAGTCAAGAAAAGTCAGCGGGGATACGGACTAACCCTCCCCTTTAAAAAACTCACAGTTTTTCTTTGGATGCAGGCACAAAGAAAAAACACGCAGAGAATTTTCATCACAATTGCAAATGCCAAATTTCGATGTCCACACCAAGAACAAACATGGTCAAAATCACAATGCTCGAAACCATCACACCTGTCGGCATCTGCTATAAATATAAATAATGCTCCGTAGTCACGACGCCCGCAATAATCACAATGCCATAGTCTGCTATCAGCTAAGAAACTATACTATCATATGTTATTTTATTCATTGCATAAGGCTACTATTCTGCCTTCCGAGGTTAAGCGCTACCTCCATCCACATATCTGCATAAGGCTACCATTCTACCTTCCAACTTGCATAAGGCTACCATTCTGCCTTCCGAGGTTAAGCTCTACCTCCATCTGTATTACATAAGGCTACCTTTCGGCCTTCGAGACTAAAAGTTGTCTCCATCTGCATTCGCATCTCTGCATAAGGCTATCATTCTGCCTTCCAACTTGCATTAAGGCTACCATTCTGCCTTTTGAGACTAAACGCTGTCTCCATCTGCATTTTTTGCATAAGTCTACCATTCTTCCTTTCACTTGCATAAGGCTAGTTTTCTGCCTTTCAAGGCTAAGCTCTGCCTCCAATTTACTTTTTTCTTCGAACGCTATCTCAAACACTATTTATTTTGCTTTTTCTACGCTAAGCTTCGCCCTTCAATTTGCAAGACTAAGCTCTGTCTTGACAGCATCAAACTATTGCATTTCCATGGGCTGAAATATCGCCAACTTATCCAAAGGCATCATCATTCGGAGGAACCATTTTCATGGCCCGAGAACACCATGCCATGGCCTGAGGATCTCTTTCAACCTCTGCTTATCATTATTCAAAGGCGTCATGGTTCAGAGGCACCATTCTTATGGCCCGAGAACATCATTTTCATGGCCTACGAATCCTTCATCAAGCAATTCATAGCCCAGGACGTCAGGGTCTGAGTACGTCATCCTTAACCGTCCAAAGACATCATTTATGGTCCGACGGGAATTTGCCTCATGTTTAAATTACACGCAATATATGCTTGTATTATTTATTTGCAGGTAATCCGGCAAGCAAACTACCATCCCGGCAGGAGTGGTCCACTCCAGTTCTCCTAACAACCCTGTAAGCTGTATGTGCAGGGAACCCGTTTACCCGGTCTAATCCTCACCGATGATCTCCCAGATCAACGGTTCAAATAAAACCTTNCCGCCTTCAGATGATCTCATCTCTTCTCTTCTCTCCACCTAACTCTAGCCACCTCAACCGCTGCCTCCCTCTCCGGCCATCTCCGGCGACCACCTTTCAACCCCAAGCCTCCAATGGTTCCCCCCTCACCTTGCTCATCATCTCTGAGGCCTTCAAGGACCCTGGGCCATGCCGACTTGCGTCTAGGGTTTCTTTTTTGGTTGATTCATAACTTCTCCGGTGATTTTGGGCAAAATCACACCATATTTGTTACGATCTTTGAGGTTTACAACAGGTTCTTCCGCTTCTATTTGGGTTTCAATTGAAACCCTAACTTTTGTTTAATCTCTTAGATCTGTGCTATTTTTTTACAATTCAAGTATGTTTCTTTCTATGTTCTACACTGATTCTCAAACCTCTCCTTAAAAAATCATCGGCTCTAAACCGTTTTACTTTCTTTAAAGTTAGGGTTTCTCGGAATTTCTTTTACACTCGTTTAAACTGACTTTTCTTTATGTTTAAACCTTTTCCTTGCATATCTCGAATGATTCTATGTTCTTACTGCTTTTTCAATTCGCCTCTGTTAAAAGCCCTAAATTTAGGTCTTCTTTGTTTTGGTTCTATGTGTTAGCATGACTACTCGATTCTTGTTAAGTTTCTGTGGTTACCATACTTGTGTTTATTGAGTCTTTAGCTTACTTGTGTGATTATATTCATTCCTGTTTGTTCATCTCTTGCCTCCTTCTGTCGATATTGTTGACCCTGCCTGTTTGCTACGATTGTTTGCTCTTCTCTATATATATGTTGAAGTATGGAATCATGACTCACTCTTGACTGATTCTGATTTCCATATTTTGATGGTCTGATTGAGAGGATTCTTATAAAACCTTAGAATTTCACTCGTCTATTTAAACTAATTGATTCCATTACCTTATTTGTTGTAGTACTTTATTTTTACTGAACCCTTTCCTTGATTGAAGTTTCTGAATTTAGTCCTAATTGACTGCCCTATGCTTAATGAACTTTTATTCTTTCCTAATTAGTCACACACTGATTATTTATGGCCTTATATGCTAATGGTTCTTACCGTTTGAATTAAAATCCCTTAACTTAAGGGAGTACTTGCCGTGATTTTCTAATGGATTGATTCTGAGTTCCTTAATTACTATGCTGCTATGATTCTTACCTTATTTTACTACCCGTTTTTCAACTACAAAAATTCTAGTCTTTCACTAACACAGACACGAACACACACACTGTTCAACTCTCTCTTTTACACACATACTCTATATTGTTATTCTCTTGATTACTTGCTACTATTACTAGTCGGCTGCAAGCTAAGACTGTTATTCTATTTGCCTATTCTTCATTCTGTACTTGTTACCTTCCAACTGGTATGTCTTCAATTTATGTTTAAAGCTTCAAAACAATATGCTTCTTTGGGTATTTCGATTCATCTTGTTTTTAATCTGCTTCTACTTGTGGTTTAGTTGTTCTACTTGCAATTAGTCTGTATACTATGCTCAACATGTTACTACCCCCCCTGCATGTTTCAACATGATTCTTCTTCACTTATGTCTTCTTTAATTCCTAGTATACTACAACATGCACCACATGTTACTTAGTCTTTATGCTATACCCTGAACCTCTTCTTAAACCTATGTGCAACTATGTTTATCATGTGCTGTCCTCTTTGGTACTCCCTCAATCTGTTTCTATTAAGTTCTCGGCATGAACTCTTTGTGACAAACTATGTCTGTGACTGTTTAGGTGTTTGTACAGGCCTGTGATACTTTATTACTTCTCTAATGTTGACTTGTATACAAACCTGTTTCTATGTACGGCCTATGTGTCCTCAATCCCGGCCTCCTTGTTTTTGGTTGTCTCTCTATGTTCTGTGTACTGTTTGGTGTTGGTTATCCCTTGTTCTTTTCAAAACTATTTTCCTAAGCCACTCACTTACTGATATGTAAACCTATTTCAAATAAACTATTTTAAGTAATGCTTTCTTAACTCAACTCTTTTTCAAATAACCTCCTGCACTTCACTTTATTCATAAACCCTTAAGTTTTGCTCCCTTAGTGTGAGCACTGCTTTGGGACCCTTGAGCTCCCTCTGAAATCTGACACACTGAGGCTGGCACTTCCACACTGCACTTGTTCAGTTCTTGGTTACTAAGTCTAGGTGTAAGCACTGCCCGGGATCCTTGAGATCCTTAGGGAACTTTGATGCACCTAGACTCTGATTTGTCTATGGAACTGAGGCATATGAGGCCATTGGAGGCTTTGGAAAATCTAGGCCTAATTTTAGTCTCCCTGTAGAGTAGCTTCTTGATTTTCTATTTCTGTAATTCAACCATTGGCCTGTAATAATTTGTAAACAACTCTTGGGGAATGGATAGTAAAAAGGGAAAGGATAACTATGCATGCTATAGACCTAAAAGGGTAGAAACCATGCTCTTAGGTTTACATTTCCTATGTGCGCAATAGAAAAATCATGTTTAGGACTAACATGTGCAAAGCATATTATGCATTAGAAATCATGCTCTTTAGGATTTTTATAAACATTGTTTCAGCACTTTACTGCAATACTGTTATATCACTTAGGAACATCTTGTTCAGTAGTAACAAGGGAAAAACTACTATCATGTGATTCTATCTATGCATCCTGAAAAAATGTAATCTGAATCCTGCCTTAAAACAAGAGTGTTAAAAAAATGTGCCATCATGCTTACCATGTTACACATAGAAATCATGTTCTAGGTAAACAATTAATAAACCTGTCACTTTTGGATATCCTGAAAGCATGTCAAAACACTGCAATGTTTTGTGCATTTAGAGACCTTTTTTAGGCTTTTGATTCTGCACCATTCTGCATCTTCGTGAATTAGATATCATGTCCTTAGGATTGCATCTCATTCATTTAGGCACACCTAGCCTAATTACTGATAAAAACAACTGCATTCAATTCTCGTAATCAACTGATAACAAGTCTGTATTCTGAACACGTAGGACAACATGTTCTAGGTAATACAATGCTGAACAACTCTCCTCTAAGTAATGCTGGTAATTGGTACATACTATCTCACATCTAGAAAAGCCTTAGGTGATTAATTTGTCTAAAACTGAGAATCTGCCTTCCTGTATATGTTGCTCAATGCTTAAAAGGTTTCAAATCAGTAGGTAAATTGATTAGGACCCCTTTCTGAGTAATAAAAATAGGCCTGCGTATCTGTCTATGTTCTGAACTCACTTAGGTACCATGTCTTAGGATTCTGAATTTAAAGACTGCCCGTAACTGTGTTTGAGTCGTGATGTCTAATTGTATTACTTGTGGAGGTAAACTTGAGCCTTTACTTGCTTTTTCTATGTTCCCATTAACTGCAGACCTATATGCTTTCGTATGTCGCCCTAGAATTTTACCTTTTAAACCTGAGGGTCTGCTTAGTACCTCCCTCTTAGGATAGTAGTCCTAACCTCCTCCGGGACTGATAGGAAGGGGCGGGTAACAGCACGCAATATAGTTTGTGACCAACACGCGCTTTAATTACCTTCACAGGGTGGGAAATGGTAGAATATGGATATGATGACCGATGCGCTAATACCACGTGTAACACCTCTTTGAGGGGTGTCATACCGGGTATTGCATTGATGTGATCCATATTACTACAAACCTAGGATATCCTTTACTTTATATGCCTAAATTGTAACCCTTTTTAAAAACTTAGCTTTTCTCTAATTGTTTTCTAATACCTTGCATGCTTAAGATTTAAATCCCCTCTTATTTGAGCCTTTATTTGTCTGTTTGCTAAACCGTACAAATTAACAAAAGTTGTTTGGCCGGGAACCACACTTGTGGATCCTGAGGGGTGCCTAACACCTTCCCCTTAGGATAATTTCAAGACCTTACCCTATCTTTGGTTAGTAACGTAGTTGTAAATGAACCCTTTTGGTGTCCTAACGTACCGTTAAAAATTGTTAGGTGGCGACTCTCAAAAACAGAAACCCCTTTCCCAAAAGGAAATAGTTGTCTCAACCGAATGTCATAAACCCGATCTCCACGAGGAAAGAGGGGGCGCGGCAACGCCCAAGTCCAAAATCATCATGCGAACCTGCCGGAACCTCCAAAATGAGAACTCTCTTTCCACATCAACCCGAACTTCCCGAAATTCAATTCCGACCATGCGTACAAGTCATAATACTTGAAGTGAAGCTGTTCATGATCTCAAACTGCTGAACGGTGCGCTAGAGCTCAAAATAACCGGTCAGATCGTTACAATAACAATCTTCCACGATTAACCATGTGCCATGTATTAGCAAATCTTAGTCTCAGAATAACTTTGATCCAAATTTTCTCCTTATGTTCACTCGAAAATGGGCAGCAGAGGCAAATTTGATGCCTTCATTTAATTAACAATAGCAATAACACCATCGTGCCTCCTCAGGATTGTTTTATACTCCCAAGTCCCCATGTTTCCGCTTTATGTGAACATGTTATTATTTGAATACTCAAATAAAAAATTATGTGATTATATTTTTTATAAATATTTTTAAATAAATTGAATTGTTAACTATTGTGATATATAGTGGAATATTTTTGTTTAGTTTCTAAATATGTAAATTTTATTTCTAAAAATTTGAAAATTCTAAATTTGTATATTGAAAATTAATCAATTTTACCCTCATATTCTGCAAAGATTCATATAAACTAATACGAAGAAAGTAACTTGTCACGACCCGAAATCCCACCTTCAGGCCGTGATGCCGCTTAACATTGCACCCGCTAGACAAGCCAACGTGTTAACTGCATTGATTTATTAACAACTGAAAGTAATAAACACTGACTAGATAATTGAGATAAAATGCAGAAGCTTAACAAAATCTAAATAACAATAGCCAATAACGAAGAAATCCCTTTAAGTACAAAACCCAGAAATGGAGTCACAACCTCACGAACCAGTCTAAGATTTAGCTAAAGACAACCGTTTGAAATAAAATGATATATCTGTCTGGAAACACATAGATGACAGAATGAAAGATAGACACTGACGCCGAGATCCACGAACGCCTGCGGAACTACCTCGGTGTCGTCTGAATTGGACTGAAGGATACTCCCTCTAACGATGTCCACCGGGTCCGGCTGCGTAATCTGCAGAACATAAAGAAGTGCAGGTGTAGCATCAGTACAACCGACCCCATGTACTGAGTAAGTGCCGAGCCTACCCTCGGAGAAATAGTGACGAGGCTAGACACGACAACAACAATTTACCTGCACAGTTCTATAATATGTACCACTTTAAATAGAAAGAAATAAATAGTTAAGCATGATAATACGGGGACAAGTAATGGGATAACTGAATCAAACAATAATGCAAAAGAATCAAATCATCAAGAAATAATAACTCAAGCAAGAATGTACACGGCATCACCCTTCGTGCTTTTACTCTTATCCTCACAATGCAATGCGTAAATGAAAGGAATATAAATCATGGCACGGCATCACCCTTCGTGCTTTTACTCTCGTCCTCACAATGCAATGTATAAATGAAAGCAATATAAATCATGGCACGACATCACCATTCGTGCTTTTACTCTCATCCTCACAATGCAATGCGTAATGAAAGCAATATAAATCATGGAACGACATCACCCTTCGTGCTTTTACTCTCATCCTCACAATGCAATGTATAAATGAAAGCAATGTAAATCATGGCACGACATCACCCTTCGTGCTTTTACTCTCTTTCTCACTATGATATGAATGAAATGAATGCAATGAATACACGACATCACCCTTCGTGCTTTACACTCTTCCTCACCCAAATCAACAACAAATAACACTTGGCAAGGAATTTAACAGGGTGAAATACAATTCATAACCACCCAGCAAGGGGAATATCAACCAAAATAATAACAATGCCTGGGAAGGGACCCAACTATAACCAATCTCTTACAAGTACATAACGTAATGAAATGGGTCCTCAACTGAGATATCCGATGACAAATACTTAAACAAATATTCTCAACAATTAAACAACTTCCCAAAGGAAACTACTTCATAACACAATAAATATCGAAATAATAACATGTAATTCACCAAATTAGACTCACGGGCATGCTTGACAAACAATGCATAGGTACTCGTCACCTCACCTATACATTGAACATGATAACACAAGTAGCACATATGACTCAACACCTATTCCCTCACTAAAGCTAGGCCAAACACTTACCTCGGCGCCAAAAATGCAAATCAAGCCTCTAGCACTGCTTTCCCTCTCGAATCCAACTCCGAAATGATAGTATCTAGACATAATCGACTCAACAATATCAATAATGACTCAATAATTCAATCCCAAAGCCTAATTATGCATTTCCCATCATTCTTCCAAAGATACGAAAATTTGAGCCCTGGCCCGCTTGGTCCAAACCCGAGGTTCGGACCAAAACCCGATCACCCATTCCCCCACGAGCCCGAATATGCAATTTCTTTTGAAATACGACCCCTAAACGAGGTTGAATTCCCAAAAATTCCAAAAGCCTTAACTCTACCCAAAACCCCCAATTTCTACCTTTTAATCCATGATTTTAGGCCTAGAATCTAATAATAGTTGATGAAAATGAAAGAAAACGGAGTTAAGAACACTTACCTAAGAAGCTATGGAGGAAAAATCTCCCAAGAATCGCCCAAGACGAGTGGAGAAGAAGAAGTTTGAGAAAAATGGGTTTAATCCCGTAACTATTCTGTTTCTAGGCTTTAAAAATGACTGGACAAAATAAGCCTATGCGATGAAGAGAGGGCTGCGATCGCATTGAGGTCTGCTTCTAATGCACCGCGATCGCGAACAGGGACCCGCGATCGCACAGCTCAAGGAACCCCTCCCTATGCGATCGCGAACGAGTCTATGCGATTGCACAGGGTACCTAATCAGTCCCCACCCGGACCTCCTATACCCTTATGCGATCGCGGACAGTTCCATGCAATCGCATCGAGGAAATTGACCTCCCCCTCACTTAAAGCTATGCGATCGCAGCTAACCCCATGCAATCTCATAGAGCAAAACATCAGACACCAGCAATAGCCTATTTACACCAAATTTTTCAACCTTTTAGCACCCCGACACCTACCCGGAACTCACCCGAGCCCTCGGGGCTCAAAACCAAATATACACACGACTTCAAAATCATCCTACGAACTTACTCGAGTAATTAAACCACCAAAATAACATCAAAAATAATGAATTAAACTCAAAAATCCATAGAATTTCCTCAAAGTTCATAAACTATCAAATTTTCCATTTTTGATTCGAAACACGTCAAACCAAGTTCGTTTCTTATCAAATTTTACAGATAACTCATATAACATATATTGAACCTATTCCGGGCTCTGGAACCATAATACGGGCCCGGAAACACAGATTTCATTCTCAAAAAGTCTTTATTATTTTAAGAAAATAATTTTCTTTAAAAATTCATTTCTCGGACTTGGGACCTCGGAATTCGATTCCGAGCATACGCCCAGGTCCCATATTTTCCTACGGATCCTCCAGGACCGTCAAATCACGGGTTCGGGTCCGTTTACCAGAAATGTTGACCAAAGTCAACTTTATTCAATTAATTATCATAAATTCAACTGTTTAACACATTTCCACATAAAGGCTTCCCGGCTACGCGCCCGGGATGAGCACGCACATCGAGGTGAGATTAACGGAGGCTTTTAGGGCCTCGGAACACAGTTTTAGCTAAATTTACACAGGATGACCTTTTGGGTCATCACAATCTCCACCTCTAAAACAAATGTTCGTCCTCGAAAGAACATAAAAAGGTACCTGAATGGGGGAAAAGGTGGGGATATCGGCTCCGTATATCGGACTCGGACTCCCAAGTAGCTGCCTCAACAGGCTGACCTCTCCACTGAACACGAACCGAAGGATAACTCTTCGATCTCAACCGTCGCACCTGCCGGTCTAATATGGCTACCGGCTCCTCCTCATAAGACAAATCCTTGTCCAACTGGACACCACTGAAGTCAAGTACATAAGATGGATCCGCAATATATCTCCGAAGCATAGATACGTGAAATACCGGATGCAGGGCTGACAAACTAGGTGGCAAGGAAAGTCTGTATGCCACCTCTCCTACCTTATCCAGAATCTCAAATGGACCAATGTACCTAGGGCTCAACTTGCCCTTCTTAACCTCATCACGCCCTTCATGGGGGACACTTGAAGAAATACCCGATCTCCTATCATAAATGCCAAATCTCGAACTCTGCGATCCGCATAACTCTTCTGCCTGGACTGAGCTGTACGAAGTCTATCCTGAATGATCTTCACCTTGTCCAAGGCATCCTGGACTAACTCAGAACCCAACAATCTAGCCTCTCCCGGCTCAAACCATCCGACTGGAGACCGGCACCGCCTACCATACAACGCCTCATACGGAGCCATCTGAATGCTCGACTGATAGTTGTTGTTGTAGGAAAACTCAGCTAAAGGCAAGAACCGGTCCTATGAACCACCAAAATCAATGACACAAGCTCGCAACATATCCTCCAAAATTTGAATAGTACGCTCGGACTGTCCGTCCGTCTGAGGATGAAATGTTGTGCTCAAATCAATTTATGTGCCCAACTCTCGCTGAAATACTCTCCAGAAATGGGAGGTAAACTGAGTACCTTGGTCTGATATAATGGATATGGGCACACCATGCAGTCTAAAAATCTCTCTCATATAGATCTTTGCCAACTTCTCTGTTGAATACGAAACTGATACTGGGATGAAGTGTTGACTTGGTCAGCCTATCCACAATGACCCATACTGCATCAAACATCCTCTGAGTCCGTGGGAGTTCAACTATAAAGTCCATAGTGATACGGTCCCACTTCCACTCGGGAAGGTGAATCTGCTACATCAAACCACCGGGTCTCTAGTGCTCGTACTTAACCTGCTGACAGTTCAAGCATCAAGCTACATAAGCTACAATATCCTTCTTCATCCTCCGCCACCAATAGTGTTGCCGCAAGTCCTGGTACATCTTTGCGGTGCCCGGATGAATGGAATACCGAGAACTATGGGCCTCCTGAAGAATCAACTCACGAATTCCATCAATATCAGGCACACAAATACGGCCCTGCATTCTTAGAACTCCCTCGTCATCCACTGTGACCTGCTTGGCACTTCCGTGCCGAACTGTATCTCTAAGAGTACATAGATAACGATCATCATACTGCCTGGCCCGAATACGATCATACAATGAATAACGGTCCACGGTATGGGCCAACACACTGTTAGTCTCAGAAACCTCCAACCTCACAAATCGGTTGGCTAAAGCCTGAACATCCAACGCAAGAGGTTTCTCCCCGACTGATAAATAAGCTAGACTGCCCATACTGACTGACTTCCGGCTCAAAGCATCGACCACCACATTGGCTTTCCCCGGATGATAAAGAATGGTAATATCATAATCCTTCAGCAACGCTAACCATCTCCTCTGCCTCATGTTCAACTCCTTCTGTCTGAACAGATACTATAAGCTCTTATGGTCCGTTGACACCTCACATGGCACACCATACAGATAGTGCCTCCAAATCTTCAATACATGAGCAATAGCTACAAGCTCCAAATCATGAACTGGATAGTTCTTCTCATGAACCTTCAACTGCTGAGAAGCATAGGCTATAACCTTGCCATCCTGCATCAACACTGCACTAAGCCCAACCCGTGAAGCATCACAATATACGGTATATGGTCCTAAACCTGTGGGCAAAACTAACACTAGTGTCGTGGTCAAGGCTGTCTTGAGCTTCTGAAATCTCGCCTCACACTCATCAGACCACCTGAAATGAGCACCCTTCTGAGTCAGCCTGTTCATCGGGGCTGCTAGAGATGAAAAGCCCTCCATAAATCGGCGATAACCTGCTAAGCCCAAGAAGCTCCGAATCTCTGTAGCTGAAGTGGGCCTAGGACAATCTCTGACTGCTAAAATCTTCTTGGGATCCACCTGAATACCCTCTGATGAAACCACATGGCCTAGAAATGCAACCGAAATCAACCAAAACTCACACTTGGAGAATTTGGCATACAACTGACTATCCCTCAGAGTCTGGAGGACGACTCTAAGGTGCTGATCGTGCTCCTCTCGGCTCCGAGAGTATATCAATATATCGTCAATGAAAACAATAACGAACATGTCCAAATAAGGCCTGAACACTCGGTTCATCAACTCCATGAATGCAGCGGGGGCATTAGTCAACCCAAAAGACATCACCAAAAACTCATAGTGCTTATAACGAGTGCGAAGGCTGTCTTAGGGACATCAGAAGCCTTAATCCTCAACTGATGGTAACCAGATCTCAAGTCTATCTTGGAGAACATTGTAGCACCCTGAAGCTGGTCAAATAGATCATCAATCCTCGGCAAAGGATACTTATTCTTAATAGTAACCTTATTCAACTGCCGGTAGTCAATACACATCCTCATCGAGCCATCTTTCTTCTTGACAAACAACACTGGAGAACCCCAAGGAGAAACACTAGGCCTAATGAAGCCTTTATCCAACAAATCCTGCAATTGCTCCTTCAATTCCTTCAACTCTGGCGAGGCCATACGATACGGCGGAGTAGAAATAGGCTGAGTGTCGTGAGCTACCTCAATACAAAAATCAATATACCTGTTGGGTGGCATACCCGACAGGTCAGCAGGGAATACCTATGGAAACTCACGAACCACGGGCACAGACTCCAGGGAAGGAACCTCAGTGATAGAATCACGAACATATGCCAGATAAGCCAAACACCCCTTCTCGACCATGTGCCGAGCCTTCATATAGGAAATAACTCTACCAGAAGAATGACTAGGAGTCCCCCTCCACTCCAAATGAGGCACCCCTAGCAAGGCCAAGGTCACTATCTTGGCATGATAGTCCAGAATAGAATAATAGGGGAATAACCAATCCATCCCCAATATAACATCAAAGTCAACCATATCAAGGAGCAAAATATTAACTTGAGTCTCCAGACCACCAATAACTACTAGGAAAGCAAGGTAGACTCGATCTACCACTATAGAATCACCCATCGATGTAGACACATGCACAGTAGCACTCAAGGAATCACNGACTCGATCCACCACTATAGAATCACCCACCGGGGTAGACACATGCACAACAGTACTCAAGGAATCACGGGCATACTCAAATAAGGGGCAAAATATGAAGACACATAGGAGAATGTAGAACCTGGATCAAATAACACCAAAGCCTCTCGGCTGCAAACTGAAACCGTACTTATAATAACTGCATCAGAAGCCTCAGCATCAGGCCTGGCAGGAAAAGCATAGCACCGGGGCTGAGCCCCTCCAACCTGCACATCTCTCAGTCTACCTGCTACGGGCTGACCTCTACCTCTCATGGCCTTCCCTCCACCTCTATGAGTGACCTCCACCTATGGAACCACGACCTCAAGACCTAGCTGGCTGGGGGGTGGGGGTGCACCTGATGCTGGGACCATGGCACGAGAACTCTGATACTGAGAACTACCAGAAGCTCGGGGGAAATACCTGGAAATGTGCCCCGAAACACCACAAAAATAACAAGGCCTCTGCTGCTGTGGCTGCTGACTCTGGAACTGGCCCTGTCAACCCTGATAAACACCCAGGAAGCTCTGAAGCGGCGGTGCACTGATAGGTGCTGGTGGTGCACTAATAGGAGCTGGCGGTGCACTATGAGATACCTGAAGTACCGACTGATAGGGTCTGGGAGGATGACCTATGCCGAGAGAATCCCTGCCCCCAGATGAGGCTCCATTGAATCGACCGAAGTGACGGGGCCTCTTGTCAGCCCCCTGACCACCACCCTGTGACAAAATCATCTCAATCCTCCTGGCCACATTGGCCGCATCCTGGAATGAAATATCAGTACCTGACTCCCATGCCATTTGAAGTCTGATGGGCTGAGCTAAACCCTCAATAAACCTCCCCACTCTCTCACGATCAGTGGGGAGTATCATAATAGCATGTCGAGCTAGAGTGATGAACCTGGTCTCATACTGAGTGACAGACATAGATCTCTGCTGAAGGCGCTCAAGCTGCCTCCGAAGATCCTCCATCTGAGTAACTGGAAGGAACTTCCCCAAGAATAACTCGGAGAACTGAGCCCAAGTCAATGGTTCAGACCCAGCTGGCCTGGTCAAGCAATAGTCTCTCCACCAATTCTTGGCGGAACCCGAAAGACGAAAAGTAGCAAAATCAACTCCATTGGACTCTACTATGCCCATGTTCCGAAGAACCTCATGACAGCTGTCCAAATAATCCTCGGGATCCTCTGATGGTGCACCAGTAAATGTAGTAGTGAATAACTTGGTGAATCTATCCAATATCCATAAAGCATCTGCTGACATAGCTGCTCCCTCAACTGCCGGTGCCAAAATGCCCGGTTGAGCTACTCCGGCCGTCAGAGGTGCCGGAGTCTGAAACTGAGGATCTACCTGCTCTGGTGTGCGATTAGCAGGAGTCTGGGTCCCTCCCCCAGCCTGAGAAACGGCTGGTGCAGTAGGAAGAAGACCGACCTGAGCCACACTCTCCATAAGTCCCACTAAGCAGACTAGAGCGTCCTGAAGCACCGGGGTGGCAATGAACCCCTCCGGGACCTGAGCTGGTCCAACTGGGACTATCTGAGTAGGAACCTCACCGGCAAAGTCTACCTGTGGGTCCTCCACTGGGGCTGCTGCTCTGGGCTGAGCCCTGCCCCTGCCTCGGCCTCTAGTACGGCCTCGGCCTCGTCCTCGGCCCCTCATAGGAGCTGCAACAGGAGAATCGGGCTGCTGATCGGTAGATGAGGAAGTACGCGTTCTCGCCATCTGCGAGTGTCACGACCCAAATTTCCCTCCGTTGGGTATCGTGATGGCACCTAGTATTAGGGACTAGGTAAGCCTAACATTTCCATTGAATAACAACAATAATGTAGAATTTTTTTTTTTATTATTTTTTTTAAATTTCGAAATAGAATTCTTGACAGAGTTTACAACTTCCCAAAACCAAGTAAATACAAGTCATAAGCTCTACGAAATCTTTCTATCAAATCTAAGTACAACTGTCTAGGAATAAGTAAGTACAATTGAATAGAAATAAAACAGGAAGGTGACTCCGAATCCTGCGAACGTAGTGGCAGGTTACCTTGAGTCTCCTCAGCAACGATCTGCGCAACTACCAACAACCATAACCTGAAGCTGCACACAAAAATGTGCAGAAGTGTAGTATGAGCACACCACAGCGGTGCCCAGTAAGTATCAAGACTAACCTCGGTGAAGTAGTGACGAGGACTAGTCAAGACATCACCAGTCTAATAAGTAAAAAAAAGCATAGATGTATTAATGACCGAATCAAAATGTCTATTTAGATTTCTCAATGTCATTAACAATACGATCGAATAATACGGAAGAAAATTCAATAATCACGATCAACGGACAACATAATAGGAATACGCAAAGGGAATGGAAAGGATGCAATCCAATGGCGGGAACTACAACCTAACAAACACACAAGCAACTCAGCACTACATCAATTTATTCACGTCAAGACTTAGCCAATGACTCAATAAAACTGGTCAAATTTTCGAGTGAAAACCTTTAAATCGTGAGTTCATTTTGGAAACTTTAAAGATATAATCATTTCGGAATAGAGAAATTTCTTCTTTGAAACATACTTTCTCTTAATGTATATTTATATATTTTTATAAAGAGAAATCTTTATAATATAGTCTCTTCAAATATGGGGTGTTCAAATAAACTTTCCCAAATACTCCTTTTTCAAGTATCTTCAAAATACATGATGTTCAAAATATATTTTTCCAAGTACTGCTCTTTCGAATATCATCAAAACACGTGATGTTCAAAATATATTTTCCCAAGTACTGCTCTTTCAAATATCA
>ML309251.1:24749-42641 GCA_005239505.1 Nicotiana paniculata | reverse complement strand
GAATAAAGCATGGTATTTGTGAGTCGATTATTGAGGCGAGGATATCACACCTTTGTGCTTGAAGTGTTTTAAATATTCTTGGTATAACGTGTTAAGAGATTTGCAATAAGTTGTGTACATGAGTGTAGTTTGATTGCTCGAGGACGAGCAAATGTTTAAGTGCGGAGTATTGATGCGAGGCTAGAATTCATGGTTTAACATGTTATATGCCCTACATTTTATGTGCGTTAATGATAAAAATACACTTTTTATATGCATAATAGAGTCTATTTCATGTGTAGGTGAATTGGAGATGGGAATGGGACATGATAAATATGGACTTCATCACTAGCTTGCCTCGCACTCCACAGAGGTATGATTCTATTTGGGTAATTATTGATAGGATTACAAAATCTGCTCATTTCCTGCCAGTCAGGACGACATATTCAGCCGAGGATTAGATTGTTCGCCTTCACAGAGTGCCATTATCTATTATCTCTGATCGAGGGGCTCAATTTACAACACATTTTTGGAAATCTTTTCAAAAGGGTCTAGGCACACAGGTAAATCTTAGCACCACTTTTCATCCGCAAATTGATGGACATGCAGAGCGTACTATTCAGACAGTTGAGGATATGTTACGTGCATGCGTGCTAGATTTTAAAGGAAGTTGGGATGATAATCTACCTCTTATTGAGTTCTCTTATAATAACAACTTCCAAGCTAGTATTCAGATGGCTCCTTACGAAGCACTATATGGGCGGAAGTGTAGGTCGTCGATCGGTTGTTCAAGGTCAGGGAAGCAGAGTTGCTAGGTCCTAATTTAGTCCATCAAGTAATGGAAAAGGTAAAACTTATTAGAGACCGGCTGCGTACAACACAAAGTCGGCAAAAGTCTTATGCAGATGTTCGACGACGAGACTTAGAGTTTGATGTAGAATATTGGGTTTTCCTGAAAGTATCGCCTATGAAAGGCGTCATGCGATTTGGAAAGAAGGGGAAGCTCAGCCCCAGGTATGTTGGACCGTATAAGATTATTCGAAGGATTGGTAGGGTGGCGTACGATCTTGATTTGTATTCAGAATTGGAAGTAGTCCATCCCGTGTTTCATGTATCTATGTTATGGAAGTGCATTGTAGATCCTTCACGTATTACGCCCATTGAGGATATTCACATTGCTGAAGACTTATCTTATGCAGAGATACCAGTAGCTATTTTAGATCGGCAGGTATGAAAGCTTCGAACTAAAGAAGTGGCTTCCGTGAAAGTGTTATGGCGAAATAACAACATCGAGGAAATGACCTGGGAAGCTGAGGAGGAAATGAGGAAGAAGTACCCCCACCTATTTACGACTTAAGGTGAGTCGCATTTAAATAATTGGAAATTATTTCTTTACAACAACTTAATTGGATTTTAAATGACTTGAAAGTGCAATTTAAATTTCTTATTGCGAGATAGCTATACGAAGCCTAGTAGTTGGAATCTTCAGAATTTGATTTATGCTTTGCAAATGTAAAAAATATAGCCTCGCAAATAACATATTAGCAGAAAAGAAATGAAACCAAGGAATTGACTTGACCCATTCGCGGACGAATGTTCTTAAGGAGGGGAGACTATGAGACCCCATGTGTTTTTTTCTCTTCTTTTACGTAATATACGTAATGTGGCGTGGTTATATTAGGTATATATGATTGGGTATAGCACATTGGGAGAATAATACTGAAAATGTGTAGTAATATCAAGGAACTAAACTAAATCTTTAGGTCAAAGGAATCCCTTAAACAAAGGTTCATGGTTAAAGAAATGGCTCGGGTAGCACCCCGCGCGTTCGGAAGGTTTAAGTTAACTTGCACCTGCGGGATAAGACTAAGAGTGTATAATATGCTAAGAATAGTGTGTTATGAGGTATTATAATATCACACTGGTCACATGTTAATTTTTGGAGTCAAGCAAGTTGCGAAATAAAGGTCGGCAAAAGTTATCGTAAATTTCTCTAATAAATTTTTTAAACTTTGGGTCAAATGTATCAGATTATTTCTCCCAATATATAAATATTTATGGGACCCACAACCTACCGAATCGAAGGTCTACGAGTCTAGTTCGCAACCAAAAAAACTTCACATCAAACCGATATCGGAGAAAATAGTTATGACTGTTTTACCGCGGACTGTCCGGGCTGAAACCGGGTCACGAACCGGGTCGGGTCAAACAAGTGGTATAAGTCGGCAAATTCGACTTTAGAACCCCAAAACATTTCATTTTAGTCCCAAAACAGTGAGCAAGCTGAAGAGAAGGTCCCATGGTGTTCTTGAGTGATTAAGGTGCATTTTTTTAACGATTTCCATCGTTAAAGTTTGCCCCCGTGCCTAGAAACGCAATCTCTACGCTTTGCAGTCGTTTCCCCCTTCTATTAGCTGTGTTTGGAGCTATTTTTGAAAGATAGGAATTTGCTGTTCTTGCTGGTTCTTTAGGCTTTATACTTTTTTTGCCAAGGTAATCATCTTGGGACTCTTTTATGATCATTTTTACAAAGTTCTACGGACGTTTCGTCAAGTTAGGGTCATATGGAAAATCTGCCGATTTAAACTCAATTATGAACTGCTTATAGGTGCGTATAAGATGCATATATATAGAATGTGTGAAGCTTAAGACGTAAGGAATAACTTTCGTGAAGGAATTACAAGCATTCGGACGTTCGTTGGAGAGGTATGTTAAGGCTAACTCCGTCCTTCCTTTTAGCACGAATTCTGAGAAATTNTTACTATTCTATTGCTAGGAAGACCTTCTGAGAAAGGCATTGGGATCGTAGCTGAAGTATTTTTATGATGCTATTAGGTTGATATTCCACTCGTTCGGTTAAATAGGGTATTCGACATCTATATATGTTATTTTGTCGGCTTTCTTAACTATATGTCCATATATATGAATTTTTATTCGTCTTTGGGTTGTGTGACTTAAAAATAAAGGCATTTGGTATTTGGAATCAATCATTCTTCCTTGTTAAAGTGTATTTTAAAAATCTCTAAAGTGATACTCGATTTCCAAAAAAATCTCAAATATAATTTTTATGTTTAAACTACTAAAACACTTGATTTTTGAAATACTTTCTTTTACTAATTATCAGAAATCAGGTATAAGGACTAAGTAAAGCACCTTAAGTTTTTTACTGAACATCTTCAGAGTTAAGTTATCTTTCTAAAAGTCGAGTTAAGTTTTCAAGCTTATTCAAAAAACATATGAGGTTCACCGAGACATTTGTATGCGATACGAAGGTGATTATGAGATTATGAGAACAAGAGTACCAATGAGCCAAGATTGGCTAAGTTCTTGTTATGGCCTATTATGTGCATTTAAAGTTCATATCATACATGTCATATTATTCATGGACTTTGAGCTATAATCGGAGGTAAGGGGCCTATTTTCCCGAAAGACTATATATATTGTACAGATGGCCACAGGTTGGCAATATGATACTGGTAGCTACCGGGAGAGACCGCCATTGACTAGCATTTGGTTGGGTATGTCATGCATTTGCATCAATATATATGTATTCACGACATACGATTACACGAGCATACCATGCATATTTGATTACTATGAGGTCGGATGTCGGCCATGGAGTTTCAGTGTCAGGTGTTATCTCTATTACCCTTTTTACATCAGCTATGTATGATTCTACTTTCTACCTTACATACCAGTACATTTTTATTCGTACTGATGTCCCGTTGCTAGGGACACTGCATTTTANTACTTTCTGCCTTACATACCAGTACATTTTTATTCGTACTGATGTCCCGTTGCCTGGGGACACTGCATTTTGTTTCGTGCGTGCAGGTCCAGGTAGGGACTCTGATCGACCCCTCCGCTAGGATTTCGGGGTTCAGCTGTGAGTTGGTAAGCTCCACCTCTTCCTGGAGCTTTCGTAGGATGGTTACTTTTGTTGTACAGTTTGGGTTTATTCGGGGCCTTGTCCCGACAGTACTTATGACACTCTTAGAGGCTATTGTGGACACAGTATTCTGGGTTTCTTTTTGCAGCTTTCAGTCTCCAGGCCATAGGCTTGGCATGTATATATATGTGTGTAGGCATGTATGTCTTCGGTCGCGGCCTCGTCGGCCAGCTAGTACTTTATTATTTTAGCTTGTCTACCTTTGTTTATATGTCTTATTGTTATTCAGGTCATGACCTTAACGGTCCAGGCTTAGTATTTCAGATATTGTGGTGCCCGATCTGTTGGGCCCCCAGTTTAGTTAGCTAGTATGTTTAGTGGCTAACTCGATCGAATACAGTATCGAGTGCTAGTCGTGCCTCCCCTAGTTTGGGGCGTGACACATCTTTAGCTCACAGCCTTCCTACATTCTTTGATAACACATGCATGCAAGATAAAAAACCCCATACCCAGTCTTTCTAATTATCCCTTTTTAGTAGATTTTTGAAATTAAGAGCTAGGGCATAGATTCTTACCTTTAGGATGAGGCCTTTTCTTGATAATATTCAAGGATTGAGCAAGAATTGTTGGATATTAGGTTGAAGGTTACTCCACCTCTCTAAAACTCTTTCTCACTCTAAAAGTATCATAAATATGCTCAAAATGGACTATGGCATATGTTTTAACGAAATAGGGTTGGGGTTTAAAGCCCCCAAAAATGAGCCCCGGGACAGGATCTGCGGTCGCATAATGGTTCTTCGATCCATAAAATGGTCGCAGAAAATGGCCTTCGGAACAGAGCTGTCTTGCTTCACTCTGCGGCCATAATGCGGCCTGCAGACCTATTTTGCGGTTGCATAATGCGCTGTACAACCTCCCTTCGCAAAACTCTAAGGATGATTATGCGATCAAAGTGCGACAATGGGTATGCGGTCGCATAACTAGCCGTGAAATTGACATAACAAATGGCACCAGTAGCTGCTTTACTCTGCGACCTGTAGAGTGATTATGCAGCCGCATAATGGGCCGCAGAAATGCCCATCTCTACAAAATATATTTCTTCAACTCCCCAGCGCACTGTTCAATCCAAAAATTCCGAACCATGAAACCCCAATTTTTAGGGAAGATATACGGGGCCTTACAAGAAGCCGCCAACACCTCCCCCCGAATATAGGACCTATGGGTTTTATACACCGATGGAGCCTCTAATGCATCAGGATTTGGACTAGGACTCGTGCTCGAGGTCCCGACATGCGAAGTAATTCGCCCCTCTATAAGATGCCCGGACATAACTAACAATGAGGTCGAGTATGAGGCCGTGATTGCAGGATTAGGCTAGCACTCAAGTACAGAGCAAAGTGAGTCGTCCTATGCTACATTTCTCAACTCGTCGTCAACCAAATCACAGAGAATTTTCAAATCAAAGAGCAAAGACTACAAAAATATCAGGCCGAGATCTGCAAGCTGCTGCCCAAATTTGATGAATGCCATCTCGACCACGAAAAGTATAACCGCATAAGGAAATGTGGTCACTCTCCTCCACTCATCGATCGATCAAATCGAGGTAAGAACTACAAACCTAACTTAAGGACTGGCGCAATCGTATTGTTACATAGTTTCAGGACGACGTGCTCCCAAATGATAAAAAAGAAGCCAAAAAGCTCTGAATGCAGGCGGCCATGTGCAATGTCATAAACAACAACCTGTACAAAAGAATATATGGCAGCCCCCTAGAAAAATTCTTGGGCCCATACCAGACGCGACACGTTCTAGAAGAAGTCCACGAAAGCCACTGCGGAGCTCATTCCGGCAATTGAGCTCTGATCAGATGTCTTATACGAGCAGGCTACTACTGGCCCACCATGAAAAAAGAGGTCGCCGACATCGTGAGAAAATGTGAGCAATGCCAAAAATATGCACCTATGATCCACCAAGTGGGCGAGCACCTCCACTCGGTCACCTCAACTTGACCTTTCATCAAATGGGGGATGGACATCATCTGCCCCCTCACAGCCGGGCGAGGTAATGTACGATTTCTTTTAGTTTTAACTAACTATTTTTTCCAAGTGGTTGGAAGCAGGTGAATTCGCCCATATACGCGAACAAGAAGTGATCGCCTTCATATGGAAGAATATTGTGTGCCACTTCGACCTCTCCAAAGAGATCAATTGTGACAACGGGCCTCAGTTCACTAGGACAAGATCGCCGAATTCTTCGAGAAATGGAACATCAAAAGAATACTCTTCACGGCATACCATACCGCGAGCAATGGACAAGTAGAATCCTCCAACAAATCAATACCGAATATCATGAAGAAAAAGCTCGAGAACGCCAAGGGAATATGGCCGGAACTACTGCCAGAAGTGTTATGGGCATATCACACAACGCCGAAAACAAGAACAGGAGAGACACATTACTCATTAGTCCATGGAATTGATGCAGTAATCCCAGTCGAGGTTGGAGAACCAAGTCTGAGATACTCCCATGAGAGCGGGTCGAGAAACGACGAAAGCAGAAGGAAAGACCTCGATGAAGCCGAAGAATGGAGAGATATGGCTTATATAAGAATGATCTCCCAAAAACAACAGGCAGAACCCTACTACAACAAAAAGCCAAGGTCAGACCACTCAAAGTCGGGACTACGTACTCAAGCCAAAACACAAGCAAGAAAGGACCCTTGGGAAGGGAAACTGGGAAAGAAATAGGACGGCCCGTACAAAATCATAGCAACAACAAACAAGGGGTCATTTCAATTGGAAATGATGGAAGGAAAACCACTACCAAACATTTGGAACATCGCCCACCTCAAGTACTTTAACTTCTAAGAAAAAATGTCCTCCGAGTCATAATCTTTTTCCCTCACCTGAGTTTTATCCCAATTGGGTTTTCTCGGGAAGGTTTTTAACGAGGCGACGAGGAGGACATTTCGAGTTAAAGCACGAGCAGGTGAGGACACAAGTCGATCAGTTCGTTACCGACCTCTCAATACTTCTCCAATTCGACCAATGAAGGGACTAGATAGACTGGGACTGGAATACCAACCCGGAAAACATGTAAATTTCTCCAATATATATGAAAGAAAAGCATGCAAGTACATGACGTTTGCCCATGTTTTCACCAAAACAACGCTGCATCAATTAAGAAAAACCCACATTCAATCAAAATAACATTCGACCTCGGTCGAACTAACTAAGAGTAACGTTCGATCTCGCTCGAATTAACTCACATTCGACCTTGTTTGAATCAATCAAAATATCGTTTGACCTCATTCGAACTAACTAAGAGTAACATTCAACATCGTTCGAATCAATTTAAGTAACATTCGACCTCGCTCGAACTAACTCAAATTCGACCTCGCTCAAACTAAGAGTAACATTTGACCTCGCTCGAATTAACTCACATTCGACATCGTTCGAATCAATTTAAGTAACATTCGACCTTGCTCGAATTAATTAATGTGACACCCTACTTTGTTCGAATTAATTAAAATCATATTCGATCTCGCTCAAATTAAGGCACACTCGGCCCTGTTCGAGTTAACGTCTACCAACACGGACACGACTAAATTCAAAGTTCTTCTAGTTATGTCAGCCAAACGAGAAAAATATACAAGATCAAACAGAGAAGATTTAGAAACAAACAACAAAAATAGCCATCCACATTCAAAAGTATATTTTTACAAGGGCTGAATAGACACCCGCAAGAAGAACACAAAAATTACAAAGGCATAACTATTCAGCAGCACCGTCTCCATCATCACCCTCACCATCATCGCCCTCACCATCAAATTATGCATCCTTATACCAGGCACCTTGTTTGATTCCGTCCACGTCCTCTTCGCCATCACCAATCCCCGGTGTAGCAGGATCATAACCATAGGCGACCCAAGTTGCACGCCTTGGCACGAGCATCCTCAAACTCGGCCTCAAAAACCAACTCACCGTCATCAAATCCCTGATTATGTCTAGCTGGGCCTCGACGTGGATCCACTTCTCGAAGTGTGAGAGGAGGAAGACTAGGCCAACAACTGCACCTTTTCTGCCTCGAGAACGGAAATTTGATCACTAAGGCTTGAAACCTCTTTCTCAAGCCCCCAATTCGCTCACCAAGCCGTGCTTCCCTAAGCATGTCCGTCTCCCTATCATTCGGCCGCTCGAACGGAGGACAAAAATTGCATATTCTAACGCCGCCACCTTCGTCAAAGCCGCCACCCTAGTCTCCTCGGCCTTCTCCAATTCTGACGCCTTCTCGATCAACTCATCACTCAAATTGTTGGCTCTAATCGAAATCTGCTCAAGCTCGGCACATAGATATGCCACTTGGGTTTGAAGGTCTGCATACTCATCCTCGACCCCCTTGCTCACTTCGAGCTCGTCCTCTTTATCTCTAAGTTCCCTCTCGAGCTTGCTGCATTTACTGATGACTCTCATAAGCTCATAGTCTTTCTGCTTCAGCTCATCCCTAATGTCATAGAAGTTTCCATCCACACTGAACCGCTTGTAGATCTCACGGTGCTTGATGTGATACTCACGATACTTCCTCTCCATTTTCTTGAAATAACTTTCCGCTTCTCATCTCGGCATGCACTCTCAATCTCCAATATGATGGTCTAGAGGAAAAAGATAAAGTAGAAGAAGAAAAAAGTCAGTCTAAAAAGAAAGAGAGAGAAGAAAAAAATGTAAGGCACAAAGACTAGAGAGATCGGAGACTTACCCTCAAGGCGAGGCCGACTATACCCGACGATAGGGTGGCAGCATCGAACGTTTGTAAGGTCCTGCCCTCTGTGTTAGAGTAGATAGGACCCAAATAGGGAACCACGTTCTTCGTATACACTAGCAAGTCGCGGTCCAGGGGACGATGATGGTGCGAATGGATCCCTCTAACCTTACCTCCACCCGAGTAAACCCTTCGGTAAAAATCCGCACCTCTTCAGGGTCGATGTCAGAATCGATCTCGTAGCTGTCCTCGGCTACACTCTTCCCTCTCTCCTTTGCTGACGAAGGAACACCAACCTGTCCTGAGGATGACGGGTCATTCCTCGGCACGGCCTCTACAGCCTCAGGCAGCCTCAGGCAGCCCTTCCACTTCAACCGCGACTTTGGGAAAAGGAACGTCCTCCACAACCCTCGTAGGTGGCGGAGCCACCGTTGGTAAGTCCATCTCACTCACCGATGCAGCCAAAACCGTCTCAGAGTCACCCTTTGTGGATTCCTCGGCTCTAACTGTCTCGCCACCGACTTCCACCCTCCTCTCTTTAAGCAGAACCAAGTCTTCCTCGCTCGGCGACCACTATCCACCATATGTAACATGGGAGAATCCAGAATCTCTGTTGTGGGGCCACCAACAATCGACTAGGTCTGCACAATGCTGGGGTCCGGGAAGAAGTAGTCGTCTGAAGAGACTTGCCCGCAGTTGCAGCAAGTGAAGACCACGTCGTAGCACTCGGTTGATGAAAGTCGGAGGTAGGAGCCTTCGCCCTCCTCGGAGTTCTCCGACCTAACAATAAAAGGGGGAAGTTAAGTCAACCCTACTAAAACAAAGAGGAAAAGAAGGCAACATAAAGACTGAAACAACAGAAATTCAATTAAATGACTCACCGGTCACGGAGGGCTTGCGCCCAAACTTCTTGTGGAATGCTGACCACTCACAGATCCCCACCGTATGGGGCAAGACCTGGCTTACCCAGTCATGAATATCTGCAACCAAAGAAGGGGGATCTTTCTCGACTGCACAAAGAAAAAGTGGAACGATTGAGCTACCACCGAAATAAAACAAAGTAAACAATCAACAGAAGTACTTATGGGAAAAGTTCCATGCTTCAGTAAAGCCATTAGGGTTTGCCACCACGTCCTCGGTCTTGATATAGAAAAATTTGTACCAAAATTGACGCTTGGACTTATCGTCCATATTCACCACCAATGCCTTGCTTCTACGGTGACGAAGGTGTAACATTGTACCCCTATGGAAACTTGGCGCAAAGAGGTGCAGTAGATGGCGAATAGAAATTACGCGGTTGGCCAGTTCCGCATACTTCATCAACATTAGGAAGAGCTTGTAAATGTAAGGGGAGAGTTGATCCAGGCAGACGCCATAATAGCCACAGAATTCCTCTGCCAACGGAGGACAGAGAAAGAGAATAGCCCACATAGAACGAATATGAGTAGAACGCGCAATATCCAGGGCGATGAATCCATACCACGGCGTGGCCGGTCGGGACCAGGTCGATGTGAGACGGGATGTTGAACTTGGCCCTAAAATCAGCGAGGGCGGTCGTGTCCCTTTCAGATTCCACAGGTTCGGGTTCGTCTCCGAGCAGTTTTGAGAAGTCCGATCTGGATAGGTCATTACGAGGAATTATTTCCTATACAGTGGGGAAACTTTTGTCCTCAGCAACAATGGCAACCCCATCGTCATGATGAGGCATTCTCACTGCCAGTGGGATTGGGTCAGAAGCCCCTCCAGAGCTAGAAGATGCATTAACCATTTTTAATTGCTTATAAGTGCAGAAAGTACAAACACGAGGGAGGTAGTAGTAGCAGAAATCGCTAAAGATAACAAGGGTGCGAAAGTGAAAGCAATGGGAGCAAGAATATAGGAAGAAGAAGAAGATATGAAGATATGAAGGTTCAAACGCCAGAAAACACAAAGGATCATGTGAAGGGTTTCCAATCCCTATTTATAAAGAACCTAGACACCCTAATCGAGAGAAACAACCGGCGATGCACAAATATCAAAATGTTAGGGGCGCGGAAAGCAATGCAACACATAGAGAAAATGCTTAATAATGGCACATGATGTCGTGACATCAGCCTGAACCAACGTCACAATAAAATGTGGCTCGCAAAGCGCCATGTTATCACCTCGACCGTGAACATTACTACTCGACCTGCTCACCTGAATTTCTCGACTGCCACTAGAGAAGTTCTCTCACCGAGGTAGACCAAAAGAAAACCTCGATAAGTGGAGGGACTAATTGTATGGATCAATATCCGAATGAGGAAATTCAGCATGAAGAGATGATTATCATAGGTAATTTGGCCGATGTCGACCAATGATTAACGGAACTTATCACCGAGCAGTCAACCACGGCCGAGGTCGAGTACGAGCGACAGTAACGACTTTTGTACTAGGATCTTTAGAGGGAATATTCCATTGAATATTTTTTGTACTTGTACTTTTAAGGTTCTTTGGGGGAATGTCCCATATAAATAGTATTAGAGATAAGGCAAAACACATGTAATATTCTGGGTAATAAGAACTCTCTTGAAAAGAAAACTCTCGAGATAAATACAAAGAACACCTTTCTAAGGAGATTCGTCTTTTTGGATTATTTCTTGTCATTTCCACCAGATCCGAGAAAGTTTTCAATATCCTCATAGATACTTTTCATTCATCATTGTTAGAAAGAGGAATCATCTACCTCATTCAATATTGGGTGAATCTTCCTCTTTATTTACATTTAGTGCCATTTATTGTCATTTAACATTTGATACTTCTAGCCCATTATTGCACTCGAAACATTTAATACATAGAGCATTAACTCCGTCCCAACATTATTTTACATCACCCACTTTGCTTATTATAGATCAGAAGTTATTATCTTTAACTAGGATTAACCTTTTAACCAAAGATCTATCATTTTTTGGTCAAACATTGATCATATAATTCTTGCTTCTGGAGAATTTTGAAGTTATTATAAATAATAAATTATTAAGTAGTGAAATAAAAGGAATTCAAATGGAGTGGAAAAAACGGAGCGGAATAAAGCTAATATTTTTTGGTCAAACACTGATTATAGTATTTTGCCTTTACTAGTTTAGAAATATAACGTGATGACAAAATCATAAATTGAATAAAAAAAGGAGTAAAGTATGAAACAAAAAAGAAAAGAAGAAACTAGTTGGAATTAGGGCATTCATGTGAAGTAGTATCCGGAACCCAATTATTGGGTTTTTGGACAAGTGTGACGTTAATAGGTGTAAAAAAAGAGGGACCAAACTATGTATAACACGGTAATAAACTCTGCTATACCTTAACGGTTTTATAGTCGTTAAGGTATAACGGTGTTTATTACCGAGTTATACATGCATAGTGCATGTTTTTTCCGCGCTATGCTGACAGCATCTGACGGAAAGGTATAGCGCATGAAATAACCGCGCTATACCTATATAGCGCATGAAATAACCGCGCTATACATCAAAGTATATCGTCCCCTTCTTCACCAATCGACAGAAACCCCTTTTAAACATTCCCCCACCAACATCGGTCCCCCCTCCCCCATTTTTTTCCTCCAAAAACATTATAGTGGGTCCCACCTGTCACGTAAAAAGACAAGTACGTAGGTCCCACACCCTAGAAAAATATTATATTGTTGTGGTTTCTTCGTTTTGGACTTAAATTTTAGCTTCTCCACTTTCCGAAAATCATAAATCGAGGTATTCCTATTTAGTTTATGTCGAAACTCATATAATAATGCATATTAGTTGACTTGAATGTATTTCCATGCCGTTTTGTGTTTTGTTTGCGAAACTAGTATGTTATATTTATCCAGACTAAGATATTAGTGTTCTAAAAAAAATATGTAAAAATTAAGAAATTATTTTTTTGTTAATAAAAATGTTAATTAATATCTCTACTGTTTTATATGTATTTTCGTGAATGTTATGTGATTATAATGTATTTGTTGTTTATATTTAGTTTATATTATTTATTAGCATAGTAAAATATAGATCCTTTTAGCGTAGTAAAATGTAAAGCCTTTTAGCATAGTAAAATGTAGAGTATTTTAGCGTAGAATCCCTGTAGTTTAAGTATCTCTTATACTGGTAGATGAAAGATAATATGATAGGTTGGTGATACTGGGCCTCAAATATATTCTGTTCAATTAAATAATTAAGAATTAATAATTTAATTTATAAAATAAACGCACAAAATTATAAAAATATTGAAATTGACACACATAATTATTAATGATAGTTTGGTGCTACTGGGACTCAAATATCAAGCCTGGAACCCATAGATATATGTATTCTGTCCAATTAAATAATTAAGAATTAATAATTAATAATTTAATTTATAAAACAAACACAAAAAATTATAAAAATATTGAAATTGACAAACATAATCATTCCTGATAACAGGGTTCATCAACCCATACCTCAAAATTGCAAATAGGTTCGTCGGGAACCTTATAAAACTTGTTCATACAATGCAGTAGCGGCGTCCAACTTCACCATTATCCCAACAACTATTCATCATGCATTTTTTTCCGCATTCGCACCTTTGTACATAAAGACGTTCAGTCATTTGTGACAGCGTTAAAAAAACCTTTCTTTTCTTGAAAGATTTGCTATTAGTTATTGTTGAGCACAGAAAAAGTTGTTTCGTACCCGTCAGAATGAGCCCATTATTTATAGGCAAGGCAACACACATAATGTAGTATTTAAAGGTGCTATATATGCACATAACGTAGTATATAACCGCGCTATGCTTGTGTGTTAAAGATTCTGACGGGTACAAAACATCTTTTTGTTAGTTGGGCAGCTTTTTCAGTTCGACAAGAAAATACACATAACGTAGTATTTAACCGCGCTATATATACACATAACATAGTATTTAACCGCGCTATATATACACATAACGTAATATATAACCGCCCTATGCTTTGCATGTTAAAGATTCTGTCAGATACAAAATAACTTTTTGTCAGTTGGGCAACTTTTTTAGTTCGACAAGACAACTCATAAACAAATTTTTACTATAATTTTTTTTTACTATAATTTTTTTTAATTATCATTTAAAAACTAAAGTGGAAGAGTTCAACTCATAATTAACAAACATAATTTAATTTTATAAATCTTGCAACATAAAAAAAAACTAATTATTACAACATAAACTCATTGATAGTTGGGCACACTAGAAGAACACCCACCACGAGCCTGATTACTATTGCCACCCAAACCAACCGAAGGACATTTTCGACGGTCGTGTCTTGTTTGCGAGCATATACCATATTTGCGCGCATAAATGGTATCACTAACATCTATTTGGTTCCGTATACGCATTCTCTTCTGCACCTGTATTCGACGCAAATAGGACTTGTTACATACCATTTTAAATATTTCTGAAGGCCAATAATGCTCAGCACCCACTGGCTGCATCTGCCCACTATAGGTGTTTAGGTACTTGGCAACACTATATTGTTGATCAACGTAGTTGGTTATACCTAAACCAACACGTTGAAAGCATTTGATGGCATCTGAGCAAGGCATGTGGTAGATGGACCATTTCCCACAAGAGCATAACCTTGTAGATTCATTTACAATATGTACATTATTCCCCCGATTTTGATGGATAGCGGTGTGAACTTCAAAAATATTTCTTTCCTTATCATACTGCAAAAATGAATCCAATGTGCTCGACGCCTGTATTTCTAAAATCTCTTTATCGGCACTGGAATAAATTCAACACCCCTTTCCATTAATGACATTGCAGCTGCATACCTTTCAATAAACCTCTCTGCCATCTGCTTGAACGACATCCACACCATGGTAGTGACAGGAATTCCTCTTGACGACTTCAATAACCCGTTGAAAGACTCTGACACGTTTGTAGTCAGAATTTCCCATCGTCTGACACCATCCGCATACAAAGTCCACTTTTCAGGGTGATGTCGCAATAACCAACGATAGGCTGCATCGTCTTCTTGCCTAATAGATTCCATGTGCCTCTGGAATTTATGCTGTTGGTAGTCTGTTGCTGCCATCCACATCAAATCATGTAGATTCTTGTTGGGATATGCCTTCTGGAAATTGGCCTTAAAGTGCCTCACACAGTAACGGTGGTAGGCATAAGGTTTTTGCCATGGAGGAAAGTTCTCCATAGAACTTAAGATACCACCGTGCCGATAAGATACTAGACAAATAACGGAACGCTGTTTGACAACGTGCTCTTTTAAATGGTTCAAAAACAGCGTCCACGTCTCTTGGATTTCATTGGCACAAACAACAAAAGCTAGAGGAAATATCTGTTCATTAGCATCTACTGCAACGACTATATACAACTTGATATCGTACTTTCCATAGACATGAGTGCCGTCTATGGATATTACGGGCCGACAATGCGAAAAACCATTGATTGCTGGTTTAAACTCCTAGAACACATAATTGAATATATATTCTGATTTTCCCGGACTCCGCTCAATCTTCCATTCAACAACCGTCCCGGGGTTAAAGTGCTGCAATGCGGCCATGTACTTGGGTAACGCTGCAAATGACTTATCCCAGTTACCATAGACAATTTCAAACGCTCGTTTGCGTCCGAGATATGCCTTTCTTTTGGTAATGGTATGGCCATATTCCTGGTGGAATTATGTAATGCACTCTTTGATTTTATACCTTATGGACGCTTCAAGGTATGGAATAAGGACAAGAGAAATCAAGTCAATATCCAAGTTGAAGTGATTCCCGTTGAATGTGTCCATTTCACATGTGTGGGTGGGAATGTGTTTACCTACTTTTCACAGACCTGTCTTCTTCTTGCTCGCATGCAACATCCAATGACATGGCCAAAACCACCTGCGACAAACAACCTTGTATACATCTGGACTTGACTCCCATACCTGCATCTGACGACACTCTTTTACGTTGTGCATTTTACAAGCCCTGCTTACGCGCACTTTATCAGGAAAAGGCATGCCCTTTGCCAGCACCGTTGGTCTAGACTCATCCCACATTGCTGTCCGAATTTCATCAAAATCCCTTGTGAGAGCTTCCACATCCGGCATGCTTGACAAGTTATCAACGTAAGGAATCTCCCTTGAATGAAACGACACTTGGGACTCGTACACTCTTTGTCTAGGAGGGGGGGTGGAGCATACTCCCTCGTCAAATCAGGTCCTTCATTCTCATTCTCCTCATCACCATCCTTACGAGGGAAGGGTGTCTCGTCTCCGGATTCCTCGGCATTGTTGTCGTAATCACTGTTCTCTTCCTCACTCTGTGAATCTGCTAGATCCTGATTTAATACGTCTTCGGGAAATTGAGTGAGGACAGGTGGTTCAACTTGCTCATTTTCACTGCACAACCAACAAAATAATAAGCTACTGATATTAATAAATACTTTCCATATAGATGTATCACTTCACTTACAAGTCGTAATGTGATGAAATTCCATAATGGACATTTTCATGTTGGTGATGACTCCCGGATGGACCACCATGATCCAATATACCAAAACTAGGCATATTCCACCTATGCGTGGGTTCATAACTTGTAAAATTCATATCCGTTCGATACCCCCTGTGGAATATATGAGCGTTAGTACAAATTCAATACAACACTAATATACATCGTAACACAAAGGAAAATTAAAGTTTACCACTCGTTTTGTGAATTATGTAAAGCAGGAGAGAAATTATTTCCTCGCTGCTCATTCGCCGGCGGTGATAAGTTTAAATCAAGGCAAACTCTTTTATCCGGAACCTGTCCGGAAAAAAATTGCTCCAGAATAACCACCCGTTGACTGGGGGGTTATCCCTACTATGCACAACCTCATTGTTGGGAACGTCTTCGACCTTGACGTACATATCCAACATTTTGATTACAAGAAATTCCCGGTATTCATCCAGAGTCCTCAGAAAATCCCTCAAAGTTTCATCATCGTCGATGTTAAACTCCGAGTAAAAAGCAACCCCTTGCGGAGTAACGGAATATGGATATCTTCCGGTTACTTTAAGTTTCACCGAACGTTTTCTCACACTCATTTTTTTGCATAACAACAATACTAATGTATCGTACTCCATTGTAAGTGGCAGTTTAACATGACACTGTGGAGATAAACTGTACCTCACAGAGTTATTCTCCATCANNNNCCCCCCCCCCCCCCCCAATATAATAAAACTCGTATTCTCTCGCTCTTCAGACATTATAAATAAATACTTGAGAATTTAACAAGAACCAAAGTTTGAACGGGAGTTAGAATATTTTTTAAATGGATTTTCATAAAATCCTAACCCTTTTATATAAGGAAATGACTTGAAATTTTTGATGTATAGCGCGGTTATTTCATGCGCTATATCTTTCCGTCAGATGCTGTCAGCATAGCACGGAAAAAATATGCGCTATGCATGTATAACGCGGTAATAAACCGCGCTATACCTTAACGGTTATAATACCGTTAAGGTATAACGCAGTTTATTACCGCGTTATATATAGTTTTTTTTTTTTTTTGTTTTACACCTATTAACGTCATGCTTGCCCGAAAACCGAATAATTGGATTCCAGACTCATGTGAAGTAGCTGGTGGTTTGGCATCAATCAATCAATCAACTAAGAGACAAACCAATCCATAAGACATAATCTCGAGAAATGCACAAACTAGTTGGAAAAGATTGAATTGGATCCATGGAATTTGACTGCCTCTGACAGTACTAGTAGTACAACATCGAAGATAATAAAGTCGTAAGAAGCAGTATTTCTCAGTATCACTTGGATTGTTAAGGTCCTGAGTACCTCATCTCCTTCCTTGGCTGATCAGATCTTAATCTAACCAAATCTCTCTTTCGTTTACTTGTAACTTCTCTTGCAACCTGCTTTCTGGGATATAACAATTTTTCAGCATCTACACTTTTTGTCCGGAAATAAAATGTAATTCTTTTGGACTCAAAGAATTAAAATGTGTGGAAAAAAAGATTTAGTGATATTTTTATATATAACACCCTTTAACCTTGACGGCGGTTTGCCCAGTTAAGTATAGCGCCCTTTAAAAGAGTGTTATATTTGAACCTGAAATGAGCGGGAAGGTATAGCGCCTTATATTAAGATGCTATAGTATAACGTCTTAATATAAGGCGCTATACCTATATAAAAAAGTTCTATAGCGTCTTAATATAAGGCGCTATACCTATATAAAAAAGTCGTCCCTTCCCTTTCCCTACCAACAGAACGTTCCCCTTCCTCACCCCCCCCCCCCCCCCAAAAAAAAAA
>ML309251.1:0-24733 GCA_005239505.1 Nicotiana paniculata | reverse complement strand
CCCCCCCCCCAAAATTAAAGAACAAAAACAACGGTCCCCTCCCTCCCCCATTTTAATCAAAAAAGATTAAGTGGAGCCATCAGTCCTACAAAAAATGTAGATTCTCGGTCCCACGTCCTAGCCAAGGTGTTATCTCGGAGTAGCTTGCTTATTTCGGCTCCAAATCACCAAATCTTCAATTTTTTAAAAACTTTAAATCGCGGTATTCCGACTTAGTTTTTGTTAAAATTCGTATAAAAAATGTATATTAGTTGTTTTTAATGTGCTCTATGTTGTTTTGTGATTGTTTTACGATTTAACTAATTTGTTATTTTTTATCCGGACTATAGTAGTAGTGTGCTAAAAAAATTAGTAAAATAGAGAAATTATTATTAGTTGTTAAAAAAAAAGTTAATTAGTTATTTTTTACTGTGGTAAATGTATTTTTGTTATTGTTTTGTGATTAAATTTATTTGTGATTTTTATCCGGTTTAAATTATTTATTTGCTTAAAGACTAGTAAATAGATAAATTGTTACTTTAATTCCCTGTAGTGGTATCTTATGGTCTAATGTAGTGTTTATATTTGTAACATAGTGCCTTTTAGCGTAGTTAAATATAGTGTCCTTTAGCGTAATATCCTTGTAGTTATTGAAATTAATAATTTAAGTTTCTCTTATACCCAAAAATACGTCCAAAAAGCTGATAGTTCAAACACAAACTCTCTCCAATTCTAGTCAACAATCGTAAGAAAATAACATGAGAAAACAACACTATTTTTCGGATTAAGTATTGTTATATGAATATTTTGATAATCAAATCCTGTATAGTAATGAAAATTAAGTATTTAATTTTATTATAGTAAAAAATAAGTGAGTCACAAATAAAAATATAAAATAATAAAACTAACATATAAATTAATAAAAATGACATATACAATAACAAACTAACATATAAATAATAAACTAACATTTAAAGTAACAGACTTGTTGAGTGATAAATTGGAAATTTTCTTTCATCATGAACACAAGAATTCAGGATATGTTGGTGCTACTGGGCCTCAAATATCGAGCCTAGAACCAATAAGCAGAGGGAATAAACCGAAAGGAAAGAAGAGACATTTCTCGCTCAGCGCCTAAAGCGCACTACGCTCTGCTTCAACAAATGAGAGTTTTCGGTGGAACCAGTGAACCACGCGAGCTGGTTAGATGCGTGGTGGATTGGTCATTGATCATGGCTCTGATAGAGCGGTGGCGACCGGAGACGCACACATTCCATTTTCCCATTGGCAAGTCCACTATCACGCTTCAGGACGTGGAGGTCCTGTATGGGCTACCCAATGATGGACACCTTGTTGCTTTGCCAAATGACATCAGAGAGTATATGGGTTTGCAGTACCTGGAGATGTTGTAGCGGCTCACCGGTTTCCAGCCACCGGATGAGACTACATTGATTGGGGTTAGTCGTCTGCAATTGACGCCCGTGCGGCAGTATTTGGAGACGATGCACGCTGACATCACAAATGATACATCGGAGCTTCATATTCACGGGTGGTTGTTGTTGCTGCTTATGTTTGGAGGGGTTTTGTTCCCGAACACTTCGGGGAACCTGGTCAGCTTGAGATTTCTTCATCATCTTGAGCGGCTAGATGATTTACATCATTAAAGCTGTGGTGTTGCTGTTCTCGGTTACTTGTACAGGCAGATGCGCCGGGCGAGCATGGGGACCTAGCGAGACGTTGCTGGATTTTTGCCGCTGCTACATGTGAAAACATAGTCAAATACTCTCTTCATTATAACATACCTAGTAAAACTATACCTTAAATTTTACGTCCACGTTGTATATTAGGTTTGGGCCTGGGAGCGGTTCCTGCAGTTGCAGCCACCTCTACCACCTTTAGCTCTGGATGCACCACCTCCGTTTCTCCCTTTAGCTAGGAGGTGGGTTGATAGGAGAGGATATGGACGGGAGTACGAGGCTTGACATAATCTCCCCTATTGCAGATTTGTTGGAGGGCGCACAGGTAAATGTATACTTGAGTTTACTTGGCTTGGCTTTATATGTGTTGCGTATACTCATGTTTCCTGTTTTTACTTAATAGTTCATTTGGAGGCCATACAGTGACGAGCTAATAGCTAGTTTGCCTGATTATTGCTCGACCGGACGAATTATGTGGAGCTCTTCCGTCCTATTGATGTGTCTCGATATTGTCGAGCATCATGCACCGAGTGAGTACTTCGCTAGTTTGGTCGCCCGCATCTTGTACTGCCACCGCCTGCTTGGCATATGACACATTACCAGCGGGATGATCGTACTAGGGTGGACCAAACATATGTGGTATGGCTAGAGGCGTAGATCGATGCTTGGGACCAGCGGCACGACCTGATTCTACCCCCCTCCACCAGACCGGCCGGATGGTTAGCATGAGTATATGGGATGGTACCGCATTGTTACCCGACTTTTCGTCGGGAATTTCATTTATCACGTTGGCGGTTGGTATGTTCCATACGCCGGGAGGCACGAGGCACTGGTATGTTATTTGGTATACTTACTTATAACGTTAACCTAGCTTTCCGTAATTTATATTTTACAAGTCGTGCAGGCTATTGGCCTACATATGTTCCACCAGTTAGGACGACAGATGCAACATCATACCGATGAGGGAGCAGCCGCTTTGTACGAGTATGGCCGGCATGTTACCGATTTGTCTTCCCCGACATTGAGGCTAGCCTGAGATGATGAGCGCTTAAGATACGAGGCTGCATATGTGGAGCCAGAGCAGTACCATCGTGGGCCACCAGTGGAGCCGGAACGTGGTAGACGTGGAAGGCGTGCCCAGAGAAGTAGGGATGTCCCACGAGGTAGGGGTCCCATGAGGTCGTGGGGGTCGTCGAAGAGGTGGTCCTCAGCAAGGGGGCATTGAGGAACCTGTTGAGGATGTTGGAGTTGATCAGCCGGGTGACCTCCATGAGCCAGACCATGCTCATAGTGATATGCCGTCATTCAGCCTTCAGCTTACTCCAGGGACTTCGCAGGTGACCCCGTTATCTCCATTGTGATCGCGGGCACGACCATTACACTAGAGGATTGGGATCAATTTTTTACTGACCCATCGACCGTTGTTGATGATCGTCCGACACGAGATGTGGATAGTGGGCACCGACTGAGTTATGGCTCATCATCGAGGGATGCTGAGGATCATTTACAAGCGCAGGTTTGTTTGTGTTACTCTTATTTATATTTGTTTTTATCTCATTGATTAGTCATAAATATCTAAATTTTTGTAAGGCTTCATCCTCGCCCGTCATGGAGGCCACCTTGTGCGATACTGACATGGCTGCGACAGATGATTATATTCAGGAGCCCGACGACACCATGGTAAGACAATTTAAATTTTTTTGACTTAACACGTACATTACTAATATATATTTCATATACTAAAATATCTTATTATTCTGTAGGTTACTGCTGGACCGACGACCCCTTCTACCGAGCCTGCCAACCTTCCTGATGATCATGCTGAAGCGCATCCTCCGATAAAGAGGCGACGTCATGAGATGATCCTGATAATGTAGCCGGGCGATATGGGATGCGCCTCAGGGCAACGGCTGCTTTAAAGCATACAGGCTATGGGAACATTGATTTTTTTAATTTTATGTACATATGACATTCAGTAAATAATAATAACAATTTTTATTGTTTATATATGCGCATTATGCTTTTATTTCTCCATTTATTCATTATTTTAATACTGCAACACAAACACAAACATAGCAACTTAACATATTTTAAATTTAGTACAACTAATAAAAATACATGACACGGAAAACATAAAAATAAAATATTACACTCAACTATATGTGTTTTTTTAGTCACTATCGCCAATTATTCTCTGCTTCAACCACTTCAATTTCTCTTCCAACCTATTTTTTTCTTCTTCCGCCTCTTTTAGTTTCTCCTGCACTGCCGCAATTTGTCGTTGTGTTTTAGAGATCTGGCGTTCGTATTCACCGGTCATATTCCAAACATACTGCAAACATGATTTGTAGTATTCCTGGTTAATGGGCTTATCATACCATACTTCAAACATACATTGATTTCCTTCCTACCAATGGGGATTTTAACACAACACTATTAGTTAACATTTTATATAAAAAATATTAACAAACATTATTTTCAAAACAATAACTTACAAGTTGTTGACATATCCAGCGTCTGCACCCAACATTACTATTTGACCAACATGCCGTCAAAATCGCACGTTTGCCACAATAGCACATTGGTACGTCATTACGTCCAGACATTTGTTAATGCAAGAAAAATGAAAAATTTATGGAAAGTTTTTCTATTTGTTTTGATTAAGCGCAGATAATAACTAAAATGCGCTAGTTATTTATAGGCAAGACAACACATATAACGTAGTATTTCGTCGGGCTATGCTTCGTGTGTTAAGAATTTTTTCTGGTACAATACAGCTTTTCCAGAAGATAACTTTTGCAGGCGAGCATCTTTTTAGGTCGACAAGACAACACACATAACGTAGTATTCACCGCGCTATGCTTTGCTTGTTAAATATTCTTTCGGGTACAATACAACTTTTTCAGAAGATAGCTTTTGCAGGCGAGCAATTTTTTCAGGTCGACAAGACAACATACAGAACGTGGTATTTCATCGCGCTATGCTTCGTGTGATAATAGTTCTTTCGGGTATAAGACATCTACTTAAACTGAACCAAGTCATCCGTATTTCAAAGACCATTTGAATAAATATTAGAACATCCATTTCAAAAATTCCACTAACATTTAACAAGTGGTTCAAAAGAGGCAAAAGGGTTAAGGTAGTTCAAAAGATCCCTATGGAACACGTCTTAACACTATTGATCCCTACCTTGAAAAGAATATGCTAAGTTGCTACACTAACTTGGTTGATGACAAGTGGCATGGTGTTCTGTGTCCCTTGAAAAATAAGCCTATCAACATACACATTGATCTCAAAATTGTAGGGCACATTATTGAGGGCGACACACATTCTACAAAACCTGAAGGTATGCAAATTTGGGGCGAAAAATTACAATGGGTTCCCCCTACTCAAAACAGTGTGATTACGAAGTACTATGTCGCTGGCATGGGCTTGTTGTGCACTATCTGCAACTTTACAAACAAACACACACAAAGATGAACCGGAAGTGATTCGACATTTGATGAAGGAGATTCTAGAGATGTAAAAGGCACTACATGTTCATCATGTAATGGATGATCTAAACTTCCTGGGAGAAACATAGGATCAGTAATGGGATTTGTTAGAGAATGATAAATTGCATAGAGACAATGATTATCCCGTTTTCCCAACACTTGTCGAGTAGCAGGGACTACCTAAATTTCTACCATAGACGTTGAACGTTGGAGTCCCATATTATTGTAGAAATCAAGCAAGTGGTCTTATTGATGATAGCGATGAAATACGAGAAATGTGTGTGAGATGGGGCCTAGATTACGATGTCGTCGGTCCTAATGGATGCGTTCACGATGTTGACAAAGAAGATAAAGACAGTGATATTGAAATTGTGCCAGACAGAGACGATAATGGTGAATGACAATTGTTTTTTTTTAAAATGGGTTTATGTTAGATTGTTGTACTGAAATATTAATGCTAAACATCAATAAGATTTAACAGCAATGGAAATATAATTTTATTTCATACATTCTGCAAGATAAACAAGTACATACACTTATTACAACCACATTACGGAAACAAAACACTACATGTATCCTTGATAATTGGGCACATTAGATGAACTTCCACCAGGAGCTGGATTACCACCGCCATGCAAACCAGCTGAAGGGCATTTATGACGGTCGTGTCCTATTTACGAGCATATGCCACATTTGCGCGCATAAACGGTATCACCAACATCCATTTGGTTCTGTATATGCGTTCTTTCTTGCACTTGTCGTTGACGTACATACTCCTTGTTACAAACCATTTTAAATGGTTCTGGCGGCTAATAATGCTCAGCACCCATTTCCTACATCTGGAGATGACTCGCGTACCGTGATCTCACGACACTCTTTGACGTTGTACATTAGCACTGCCCTGGTTAGGCGCGCTTTATCGGGAAAAAGCATGCCCTTTGACAGCATGGTTGCTCTAGATTCATCCCACATTGCTATCAGAATTTCGTCAATATCCCTTTTGAGGGCATCCACATTCGGCGTACTTGAAAAATGATCAAGGTAGGGAAGCTCCCTTGAATGAAACGACATGTGGGACTCGTACACTCTTGTTCTAACGGGTGGTGGAGCATGCTCCCTCGTCAAATCAGGTTCAACATTCTCTTCCTCCTTATCATCACCCTCATCAGGGAAGGGTGTGTCATCTTCAGAGCTATCGACATTATTGTCATAATCACTATTCTCTTCCTGACTCTGTGTATCTGCCATATCCCGATTAAATATGTCGTCTTCGGGCAATTGAGTAAGGACAGGACCTTCAAGTTCCTCGTTTTCACTGCACAACCAACAAAATAATGAGTTACTCAAATTGATAAATACTTTACATATAGCTATATCACTTCACTTAAAAATCGTAATGTGTTGACATCCCATGATGGATATTATCCTGTTGGTGATGACTCCCGGATGGACCACCATGATCCAACACACCAGAACTAGCCATATTCCAACTGGTCGTTGGTTCATAACTTGTAAAATTCATATATGGCCGGTACCCCCTGTGGAATATATGAGTGTTAATACAAATTCAGTACAACAAAAATAAACATCGTAACACAAAGAAAAATTGAAGTTTACCACTCGTCTTGTGGATTATGTAAAATATGAGAGAAATTATTTCCTCGCTCCTCATTCGCCCATGGAGATAAGTTTAGATCAGGCCAAACTTTTTCAGCTGGAACCTGTTCGACTAAAACTGCTCCAAAATAACCATCCGATGACTGAGGGATATCCCTGCTTTGAGCAATCGCATTATTTCGTACGTCTTCAACCTTGACGTACATTTCCAATATTTTTATCACAAGAAGTTCTCGGTATTCATCCGGAGTCCTCAAAAAATCTCTCAGAGTTTCATCGTCCTCGATGTTAAACTCAGCATAACAAGCAACCTCTTGCAGAGTGACAGAATACAGATATCTTCCGGTTACTTTAAGGTTCACAGAACGTTTTCTCACACTCATTTTTTTACATAACAATGATACCAATGTATCTTACTTCATTGTAAGTGGCAACTTAACATGACACTGTGGAGATAAACTATAGGTTATTCGCCACCACAACCTCATTCCCCAATATAATGAAACCCTTATTCTTTGCTTTTAAGGCATTATGACAAAATGTAAAACAACTTAACGAAAAAATAATTTAGAAGACTTGAGAATATTTATGAATGGATTTTTAGAAAATCCTTAACCTCTTTAAATAAGGCAAAAATCAATCTCAGGGTACAATTATTTTAGGTATAGCGCTTTAAATAAGGGCGCTATACCCAGTTGAATTATTGTTATGTCAGTTGAGCCCAGAAGAATTATTGATGGACCCACATAATATGTATAGCGCGGTAAGAAAAAGCTTTATATATATAGCGCCTTTTAAAAGGGCGCTATACTTAACTGGGTAAACAGTCGTTAAGGTATAGCGCCCTTTAAAAGGGCGTTATATATAAAAATGTCATTATATTTTTCTCACATATTTTGGTTCTTTGAGTACAAAAGAACCATATTTTTGTTCCGGACTCATCTTTCCCCCTTTTCTTTTTTGGTCAACACTCACCTTTAACAGTTTTTCTTACCTTACTAATGCGAACTTCTCTGTTACGATTTTTTTCTAATTTTTTATTTTTTTATTTTTTATTAGTGTACTAAAGCAATCATCGCTATAAAGGGAGAACGACACATACAATCAAACAGATGAGAGAAGATCCTTAAAACATAAAAAGAAAGAAAAGGAAAAAAATATGTCATATGTGTAAATTCAAATATTGCGTCGTTTGGCATGAGACCTGTAAATAACACCTAGCTTTCAATATCATTAATCAACTAAACAATTGTCATGCATCCAAGAGATGTAATATGCCAGCTCAACTTTCTATATTTTATTTGCAAACACACGAGGGATGATCAGAGGCGGATTTAGGATTTGAAATTGACGGGTGTTATAATTTTTTTTCATGTATACTTTGTAATGACTAATATGAAATTTGTTAGGAACGTCTATTCGATTTATTTGAGTTGATTCCGGTCAATCTAATAGGTATATTTTTATTTGAAAACTTAAAAATTACATCTCAGATATAAAAAAACAAACGTGATTAGAATTTTAAAATAGGATCACGCCTTTATTATAGCACAACTAGAAATTACATCTTTTCTGTATATCAAAAATTAATTTACACAAGTAAGATAACATCCTCAAAAAGAGAATTACACAATCAGAATAAGAAATTTAAAAAAATATTGTCCATAGATAAATTATACCTCATAAGCATAAATTAGATAAACTACAATTTTCCATAAATCAAAATCATAAATCGCATATTCTTTTAAGCAATGCTTACAAAATTTAGTAAAGTGATTTAAATTATATCTAACAACCATCTCATAACACAAATTTTTATGATATAATAAAAAAGATGAAAAAATTTGGTCTCAATCCAAAATTCTCATTAAGACCCAAGTTTTTCGGATTTGAAAGAAGAAAACTCATAAATTTAATTAAGAGGATTGCTTATTTAATATAATTTTAAAGTGTAGGAGTCTTTTTTTGAGTGTTCTTGATAGAGATCACATACAAAATAAATAGAGAAAATAAAAATACAAAGAAATAATAAATGATAGATAGAAAATTAGGTGGTAGCCGAAAAGGGAAATGACTGGAAAAAAATAAAATAAAAGAACAAAAGAAAAAGAGAAAGTCAGATAAGGTTCAAGATAAATTCAACTTGAATTTTACACACGAGAAAAAAATTTCAAAAGTTTTTCAACCATGACACATTTATTTAATTTACGGGTAACAGAATCAGATAATTAACCTAATTTAACAATATAAGCATACTAAAAATTTATCAGTTTACCGGGTGCCATGTCACCCCTTCTTAAAGGGGTGGATACACCCCCGGGGATGATCCTTGAAATATCACAAGGAAAAAGAAAAAATAAGTTATGTGTGAGAAGTTTGAACAATTGTCTCATTTGGCGTGAATACCTACATAACAGCTGGCTTTCAATAAATACTGTCAAGTATTGAGAAGAAATGTAATTTTGGAGCTAATTTTTGTGACGATTCGATATGTTGTTTATTTGTAAGTACTAGCTCTTTTTTTTTTTTTTTTTTTTCCTGTTTCGAGACTTTCCGTAACTTTATTTGATGATGCCACGATCCCAAAATCTCACCTTAAAGATTGTGATGGTACCTAATTCCTAGGACTAGGTAAACCTAACACATATTGAAATTTGGCAAAAATAAATAACTTAACTATTAAATATAAACTAATAGATGACATAATAAAGCTGAAACTGACAAATATTCATACATTCCCAAAATCGGTAGTACGGAGTTATAACTATTCTGGAATTCAAATGACAGTACGAATGAAAGACAACAGAAGGTGACTCCGAGGCCTGCACGTGCGATCAACAAGTATACCTTGAAGTCCCGCAACTCAACCTCAACTCAACTCTCTACCATCCGGCATGATCCGATGTATCAGGATCTGCACAACAATATGCAGAAGTGTAGTATAAGTATACTACCATCGGTACTCAGTAAGTATAAAGTTAACGACGGAAACAAACTTCATAAATGACAACAAAGAATAAACATATGATAAAAAAAGCAACATAATAAAACCAGTTAAAATACAAGTGAAATAAATTAAGGAAAACAATAGCAGTTCAAATCATCAAGTCGTTCCAACACAGAATTTACAAGAACCACCCCGAGGTACCACACCTCATAATCAAAATTCGCAAGTCACAAGTTACAAATATTACTTATAACGCCACGTGAGCCTCACATTTTCTTAAAATTATTTTTCCAAAATAACTTCATGCGCATAAACCGCCTTATCTCACCGCGTGTGCTTCAAATGAAGTAATTTTCCTTACTAGCAACACGCGCATAAATTTCCGTTATCTCGCCGCATGCGCAACTATTCACACCACCTTTATGCTGCCGCATGCACATATAATTTACAACACAACAAACATTCTCACACCACGTGCTCATATGCCTCAACAACAATACTAATGTTACAACAACATATAGCTCACGTCACAATAACAACGTATACAAGATATACAACAACAACGCCAATAAAACAGAGAATAACTCAACAATGAAACATGTTTCATATAACAAAAACTTCCATCAAGGCATATTAATAGCCTAAGAGTGTAAACCGGTTACCGCATATAAGCCTGTGTATACACTACTCACCTCATGTACATATCTTTCACATAATTTAAATAATGCAATAAGACCAAATCCTTTGGGGTAGTTACCCCACACAAGATTAGGCAGGATACTTACCTCAATTAGGCCAATTCAATACTCTAATAACGTTTTTCCCTTAAAATTCACCTCCGCTTCAAATCTAGCCAAAAAGACTTAATAATATCAAACAATGCAAGAGAAACAAATTTTAATAGATAAAACTAAGATCTTTACACATTCCTCAAAAGTCAACAAAAGTAAACCCCGGGCCGCGCCCGAACCCGAGTCAAAGGGTATATCTCGACTACCCATAATCCCACGAGTCCATATATGTATTTTGTTTCCAAATTCCAGTCGAATTCGAGTCTCAAATCTCAAATTTTTATTTTTCAAAACATTGTCAAAATTTCCCAAAATTTCTCTTCAAATCTCATAATTTAGATGTTAAAATTCATAAATAATAATGTTATATAATCAAGAGTGGATCAAAATCACTTAACCAAAAATTGTGCATGAAAATCTTCTCATAAAATCACCTCCCACCGAGTCTAGGGCTCAAAAATGTGATAAATAAAGCTAAATCCCAAAATTCCAACCTTATGTTCAGCTGCGGATGTCGCAAATGCGACCTGGGTTCGCAATTGTGACCCCTCACAAATGCAACACAGGGATCACAAAAGCAAACCATGTCAACCCATACAGATGTGGCAATTGCGACAATGGGCTTCGCAATTGCGATTGAAGCCTCTTTGCAAATGCGACCATGTAGTCACAAATGCGACCTGACCCATCCTTGTGTTAACTTCACAAATACGATCACGTTGCGACACCCGAAGCCCCCTGACCTCTTCACAATTGCTATGCTGGTGCTAGAAATTGCGATAACTTCAGCACCAACACACCAGCAACCTGAAACAAGTCCAAACTGATCTGAAACACGTCTGAAACTCACCCCGAGCCTCAAATATTCAAACAATTCTAATAATATCATACAAACTCGCTCGCGTGATCAAAATATTAAATTAACATCCGAAACCACGAATTAGAAATCAAAACACATGAAATTTTACAATAAACTCAAGAATCTCTAAACTAACAATCAAGAGTCCGATTCCTATCAAACCAACTCGGAATGACACCAAATTTTGCATACAAGTTCCAAATGAAAAAGAGCACCTATTACAAGTTCCGAAACCAAAATCCAAACCCGATAGACATAAAGTCGACCTATGGTCAAACTTAAGAAATTTCTAAACCTTCAAATTTCCAACTTTCAACAAAACAAGACAAATCCGCCTAGGAACCTGCGTATCCAATTCCGGACATACGCCTAAGTAAATTTCCATACGAACCTATTGTAACCCTCAAAATACCATTCTGGGATTGTTTTCACAAAATCCAAACCTCGGTTAATATTTCCAACTTAAGCTTATCAAGAACTAATAGATCCAAATCATTCCAAAACTTCACCAAAACGAAACCAACCATCCTTGCAAGTCATAAAACCACAAATACACACATGGGAAGCTTGAAAAGCATAAATAGGGCTCAAATTACACAAAATGACCACTAATGTTGTTACATTCTCCCCCCTCAAACAAACGTTCGTGCTCGAACGAGTATACTGATAAGTAGTGATTTTGACTGCTTATTTGCTTTCTTTTACTTACGTTTTAGCTCAAAAATGCTTAAAGGTATTTTCGAGAACTAATGAAATGTGATTTCTTACAGGAATATTGGGAAACGTGCCAAAGAAGTGAAAATAAACTCAAAAAAGAGTAAAATTGGACAAGGACCAAAACAAGGCAGAAAGGGCCAAAGTGTGGACCGCACAGTACTATGTGCGGCCGCAAACTTTGAAGATACACTGACAGGATCCCTTCACAGAGTGCGGACCGCACAATCCGCAAAAGATGAGATTCAGAGAGCCATGTTTTGGGAAGCTTGAAGATGTGCGGACCGCACTATTATTATGTGGCCGCATGATGCCAAAGTGAGGCTGCACTCATAAATGTGTGATCCACAGAATGTAGCCCAATCCTAGTCCAAGATCAAGAGTGCGGCCGCACTCAGAAATGTGCAGTCCGCACAATCTGAGGAAGTGCGACTGCATCCCAGTTTTATGCGATCACAGAAAGCCAACTAGACCAGTCAGTTTCAAAGTGCGGACCGCACACAGAATTGTGCAGCCGCACAACCTTCGTAGGGGCAATTTTTTCAGATATTTTCAGCTGGGTATAAATAGATCTTTTTGTCATTTTTATGTTAAGTTTTGTGCATCTGAGTTTAGATAGCCGATTTCTTTTGCTGTATTGGGTAACTTTGTACTAGTTTGACATTTTAACATTAGATTTTCTTCTCTTAATCTTATATTATGAATTTTATCTTAGATTCTTCTTTAATTTCTTCATTTTCTATGAGTAGCTAAACCCTTAGCTAGGGTTGTGACCCAACCCTAGGGGTACTTAATGAGTTATTGATTTAGGGCTTATTTATGATTGGGTATATGATATTTAGCCTAGTTCTTGCTTGAATTCAAGAACTAATGGTTGCAAACACTGATTCATGCCAAATTGACTTAGTCTCTACTTGAGAAAGTGAAACTAAGTCTTGGAAAACTTGGCTAACAAGAAATTAGGGTGAACTCAAGAAATTGATAGCCCTAATTAAAGGGTCGAATCTAGAGATAGTAAGACCCGACTTGAACATTTATCACTTGTTTCGTAAAATACTCATGTGGACTTGAGAAAGCCAAATTGGACAAAATCACTCGAACTACCGAGAGGTATAGAGTGAGTAATAGCGTGTGATTGCTATATCGTATCCCAATCAACCAAATATGCCCTAAAGATCTGAATCCGTTAGGTTAACAACTAGGCGGAAGTCGCAACCCTAGATATATTATAACTTGAAAAACAACCAAAACCAAAAACATTGTCTCATAGATATACAATTACTAACATAGCATAAAAGTAGAAGTAGAAAAAACAATTGAACATGTGGAAGTGCAATCTTAGGCACATCATACATTTACACTAGGTATATACCTAATCCCACACATAGCTCCCTATGGAATCGACCCCGACTCGTGTTGGATTTTTATTATTGCATCGACCGCCTCACAACCTAAATTAGTGGTGTGAGTTTTGGCGACATCAATTTTCTGCGCCGTTGCCGGGGAGCTAAACAACGGAATTGGCTATATATTTAGTTTCTTGTTAGACTTGTCTTTCTTTCCTTCCGAGTTACTAATTTTGTTTGTGAGTTGATTATAGGTAAAATTATGGCTCTCAACAATGATCCTCTCGAGAATTTACCATTGGGGGAGGAAGTGGACGATGATCAAGGTGATGAGGTTCATCCCGATCCTCAAGCAAATAGGCGAGGCCGACCGCCTCATGATAATATTTCCGTCCCTCCCCCACCTCCACCAAGAGCGGCTGCACACTGGGTGTTGCCAAATGAAGGTTATGCCAACGCCATAGTCCCGCCCCACATTAGGGCGGGAAACTTCCAAATCACTAATGTGATGCTTACACTCTTTGATCAACGGGGATTCTTCACCCGGGCTCCGAGTCAAAATGCTTACAAGAATATCAAAGGGTTTGTGGATACTTGTTGGGGGAGCAAACAAACCAATGTTTCCGAGGATGCGCTGCGATTGAGGCTATTTACCTTGTCTCTACGGGGAAAGGTATTGGACTGGTTAGAAATATTGCCCAATCATTCCATCCATACATGGGATGAGTTTGCGGAAAAATTCATTAATAAATTCTTTTCTCTGGGGCATATAGCTACACTTCGGGATGAGATTCTAGCATTCAAGCAAGAACCTAGTGAGCCATTGCACAAGATTTGCTAAATATATCGTACCATGGTTAAAGAATTCCCGAATAATGATATGACTGAGGCCATGATCCAACAAACCTTCTACAGGGGATCAACACAGCAAATCAATGTGTGGTAAATCAACTCGCCGATGGAACTTCATGACCACGCCATATGCCGAAGCATGTGAAATCTTGGATGAAATGGCGGATACCTGGAAAAGTAGAGCTAATGTTCCTCAAGGTGACCCAAATGTCATTTACCTACACAAGGAACTACATGATCACGGGCAAGAAATTTCCGAGTTGACAACCACAATGAGTCAATTGACCAAAGCTCAACTTCAACAAGTTCAAGGTCCTAAACAAGTGAATGCGATGGAAGGTGTCAATATGCTGATGAACAAGAGACGACAAAAAGGTCAACAAATGCAAACCGTTTGGAGCAATTTGTGCAAGATGATAGTGGGTATGACCAAGGTGATTCGTACAATGAGCAAGAAGAAGAAGTGCAATATGTCAACAACTACCAAGGTCAAAGGAATAATGCTCAAGGCCAAAATCAATAACAATGGAGATCACAAGGAAATCAAGGAAATTGGAACAATCAAAGCCACCAAGGCAATTGGAGTGGTGTTAACAACAATCAAGGTAATTGGGGCAATAACAATAATCAAGGCAATCAAAGCAATTGGGGTGGCCCAAGGGGGTTAGAATAATAACAACCAAGGGAATTGGGGGTTGGGATTTCAAAGGCCCCCGATGTATCAACAACCAAGAAACCCACCTCCTTATCCGTCCCATGGTTCTAGCTCGTCCAATAATGAGATGGGACGAATTAAAAGTATGTTCAAACAAATAATGGAGAAACATTCCGACTTCGATGCTCAATTAGCCTCACACAACACTTCAATCTAACATTTGGAGGTTCAACTAAGGCAAATCTCGCAAGCTTTAAACACTCGTCCTAAGGGGGCACTACCTAGTGATACGGTGATGAATCCGAAGGGTGGGAACAATACGGGACATGCCATGGCTGTAACCACACTGGGTGGAAAAGGTGTGGAGGCAACAACCTCAAAACAAAGAAGAGTTGTGGTGATTCAAGAAGATGAAATTCCAAGCAATGTGGTTCAAGCTAATGAAGAAGTGCGAATTGATTAATGAGAATGTGGGGGGAGAAACAAGAAGAAGTGAACCCTTCTAGGGAACACGTGATCGACATACTTGAACCGGTAGTGCCAAAGGCCAAGGCACCATTTCCAAGGCCACCTCCTCAATACACTCAAAGGCTCGCCAAGCAAAATAGTGAGAACCAATTCAATAAGTTTATTGACATAATGAAGAGCTTATCCATTAATGTGACGTTGGTTGAGGCGTTGTAACAAATGTCCGATTATGAAAAGTTCATGAAGGATTTGGTAACAAAGAAAAGATCAATGAATTGTGAGACTATCAAGATGACACATCAGGTGAGTGCTATTGTGCACTCAAGGATTTCGAAATTTGAAGATCCCGGAGATTTCACAATCTCTTGCACTATTGGGAGCGCCGACTTTTTCAAAGCTCTATGTGATTTGGGGGAAAGTATCAACTTGATGCCCTACTCTGTGTTCAAAACTTTGGGAATTGGGAAAGAAAGACCCATATCTATGAGGTTGCAAATGGCGGATCGGATTATGAAGAGACCATTGGGTATTATTGATGATGTGTTAGTTCGTGTTGATAAATTCATCCTTCTGGCGGACTTTGTGATTCTTAACTGTGAGGTTAACTATGAGGTGTCTATTATATTGGGTAGACCTTTCCTTGCTATGGGGAAGGCTCTTGTTGATGTGGAAGCCGGTGAGCTCACTTTCCGGGTGGGCGATGAAAATGTGGTTTTTCATGTGTGCAAATCGATGAGGCAACCAAATAGCAATGAAGTTTGTTCGTTTGTGGACTTAGTGACCGAAGTGATTGTTGATGATGCTAGTGTTGTGATGAATGTTGATGATACCTTGGAAGCTGTGTTGCTTAATCATGATGATGATGAGAAGGAAGGTTATGTAGAGTGTGTAAATGCATTTCAAGGGATGGGTTCGTACACTTATGAACCCCGAAAATTGTCCTTAGATCTTGAGAACCGGAAGACTCCTCAAACAAAGCCCTCGATAGAAGAGCCTCCCACTTTGGAGTTAAAGCCATTGCCTCCACATCTCAGGTATGAGTTTCTTGGCCCATGTTCTACTTTACATGTTATTCTTTCCTCTTGCTTGACTAACGTGCAGGTAGATTCTACTTTGGCAGTGCTCCAAAAGAGGAAGAAAGTTATAGGATGGACATTGGCGGATATTAGGGGTATAAGCCCCGCCTTTTGCATGCACAAGATTATTTTGGAGGAGGATTCCAAACCCTCCATTAAACATAAAAGAAGATTAAATGAAGCAATGCAAGAGGTTCTGAAAAAGGAGATCATAAAATGGTTGGATGCCGGGGTTGTTTACCCCATTTCCGATAGCTCGTGGACCTCTCCGATGCAATGTGTCCCAAAGAAAGGGGGCATGACTGTGGTAATAAATGATAAAAATGAGTTGATCCCTACAAGAATGGTCACCGGGTGGAGAGTGTGCATGGACTATAGGAAGATCAACAAAGTCACTTGGAAAGATCATTTTCCGCTTCCATTTCTTGATCAAATGCTTGATTGGTTGGCTGGACGTGCTTTTTATTGTTTCCTTGATGGATATTCCGGCTACAATCAAATTCTTATTTCTCTTGAGGACCAATAGAAGACTACTATCACTTGTCCCTATGGTACTTTTGCATTTTTGCGGATGCAATTTGGGTTATGTAATGTACCGACGACTTTTCAACGGTGTATGATGGCCATCTTCACTGACATGGCGGAGGATTATCTTGAGGTCTTCATGGATGATTTTTCCGTGGTGGGGAATTCTTTTGATGAGTGCTTGGATAATTTGGACAAGGTATTGGCAAGATGTGAAGAAACAAACTTGGTCTTGAATTGGGAGAAGTGTCACTTCATGGTCGAGGAAGGCATAGTCCTCGGCCACAAAATTTCAAATCATGGTATTGAAGTTAATAAAGACAAAATTGAGGTTATCTACAAACTCCCTCCCCCTACATCCGTGAAGGGAGTGAGGAGATTTTTGGGTCATGCGGGGTTCTATCGCCGATTCATCAAGGACTTTTCTAAGATGGTAAACTCCTTGTGTAAACTTTTGGAGAAGGATTCCAAGTTCTATTTCAATGAATATTGTATGAAAGCGTTCGAATTGCTCAAGTTCAAGTTGACTACTACTCTTATTATCACCGCACCGGATTGGAGCTTACCTTTTTAGCTCATGTGTGATGCAAGTGATTTAGCTATGGAGAAGTTCTGCTCGTACTTGATGGGTACAAAGGTGATTGTTCACACCGACCATGTTGTGCTTCGATATTATGAGCAAGAAAGATTCAAAAGCAAGACTAATGCGGTGGGTGCTTATTTTGCAAGAGATTGATCTAGAGATTCAAGACCGTAAGGGTAGTGAAAACCAAGTGACTGACCATTTGTCTCGTTTGGAGGAGGAGGGGAGGCCACATGACGGCCTTGAGATAAATGATTCGTTTCTCGAAGAGCAACTCCTAGCCAATTCTATGACCGGGATGCCATGGTTTGCCGACTTAACCAATTATCTTGTGAGTGGCATTGTACCAAATGAGTTCTCTTCAAACCAAAGGAAGAAGCTCAAACGGTATTGCCTTGACTATTATTGGGATGAGCCTTATCTCTTCCGGATTTGTACTGATGGTGTGATTCGAAGGTCTGTACTGGAGGAGGAACAAATGGATATTCTTGAGGCTTGCCATTCTTCGCCATATGATGGTCACCATGGTGGAGCTAGAACGGCAACAAAAGTGTTGAGTTGTGGATTCTATTGGCCTACTCTTTACAAGGACGCTAGCGATCTCGTCAAGCATTGTGATGAATGTCAAAGGGCCGGTGGGATTTCTAAGAAAAATGAGATGCCCCTCACCACCATCTTAGAGATTGACATTTTTTATGTGTGGGGCATTGATTTCATGGGTCTATTCATGAGCTCTTGTGGGAACACTTACATATTGGTATCTGTGGATTATATGTCAAAGTGGGTTGAAGTCGTGGCTTTGCCCAACAGTGAAGCTCAAAGTCTGGTGACATTTTTGAGAAAGAAAATCTTCACGAGGTTTGGTACTCCAAGGGCCATTATTAGTGATGGGGGATCGCACTTTTGCAACAAAGCTTTTGATACCTTACTCACAAAGTATGGTGTCACTCACAAAGTGTCGACCCCCTATCATCCTCAAGCAAGCGGGCAAGTTGAAGTCTCCAACCGGGAGATCAAGAGTATTTTGTCAAAGACCGTGAATGCCAACCGGACGGATTGGTCAAAGAAACTTTATAATGCTCTTTGGGATTATAGGACGGCTTACAAAACACCGATTGGTATGTCTCCGTATCAGTTAGTATTCGGGAAAGCTTGTCAGCTACCAGTGGAACTTGAGCACAATGCTATGTGGGCATTAAAGAAGCTCAATCTTAAATAGGATGTTGCCGCCAACTTAAGGGTGGCACAATTGAACGAGCTTGATGAATTTCGATACCATGCATATTCAAGTTCGTCCTTGTACAAGGACAAGATGAAGTTTCTCCATGACAAGTACATCTGGAACAAGGAGGTAAAAAAATGTGATCTCGCACTATTGTTCAGTTCTCGATTACGGATGTTTCCGGGAAAGTTGAAGTTCAAGTGAAGTGGTCCATTTGAGGTTGTGCATTTGACACCCTTTGGTGCATTAGACTTGAAGAACAAAAATGATATAGTGTTTAGAGTCAATGGTCACCGGGTGAATCATTATTTTGGCAAGGTTGATGATGGCCACGTTGTGGCGTTGATTCATTTCAAGTGATTGATGGTAACCTGCGTCGTGCCGCAACGTTAAATCAGGCGCTTCTTGGGAGGCAACCCATGTTTCTTTTCATTTTCTTCTTTTTTTAGATAGGTTTTCTATTGAACTAGCTGGTTTTGAAGTGAATTGTAGGAATGAGTGTGTATGGCAGGGACTGTAATTGAAAAAAGTTGGCCAAGTGTTGAAATTATGCGGACTACACCAAAATTATGTGGAACGCACAAAAATGATTGCAACCACAGAGAAGACTCTACGGGCGCACAACTGGAGACCCAAATATGTGAAATCTCTGAAGTTTGAAGTTGTAGAGAAAAATCCAATATGCGTCCGCATACAAAAATATGCGGACACACATAAATTTCTGCGACCGCATTCACTTTTGTGCAGATCGCAAAAGCTCAGTTCAACACCAAGTAAAGAGTGCGGACCGCACTCAAAATTGTGCGGTCGCGCTCAACTAACTTTTTGACCGACCTGGTCAACCTATAAATAGGTCTTTTCAACACTATTCACATTTTACACTCTCTGAACTCCCAAGCCCTAAGCAAACACTATGCACTGAAAAATAATTCACAATCCTCACTCATACTCAGTTCATCAAGTTAGATTCTCACATGCTTCATTCATCACTGGTATGTTCAATCCATGTTAGATTTTTGGTCATTTTTCTTAATTTTTGTTTTTGTTTTCTTTGATTAGTTTAGTTATTTTTAGGCCTAATAATTTCAAATGTTCTTCATATCTGCTCAAAATCATGTGGGTAGTTTCATATATGTTCTTTAGGGACTGGGTAGACCATTAATCATGTTAATTTGCGCATACCATGTCTAAATAGTAAAAAATTACTAGAACCCTAAGTTCACTACCGCATATGTTTGAATTGTGCGGCCGCACTCAAATTTGTGCGGTCTGCAGAACTGTTAATTAAGGAAAATATTGTGCTTGAAAAGTGCGCACTGCACTCAATAGTATGCGGTCCACATAAAAATTACGCGACCACACTTTTGAACTTCAGAGAATCAGTATCTCTGGATTGGATTTGTGCGGCCGCACTCACAATTTTGCGGTCCGCACTTCAGGATCTGCGGCCACACTCACAATTATATGGTCTGAACTTCAAGGTGTGCGGACGCACTACAAAATTTTGCAATCCACACAAGATAGTCTGAGGCCGCACTCAGAATTTTGCGGTCCCCACTTTCTCCTTTGATGACTATTGTGCTGCAACGGTTTTGCAAATGTTTGAATTGTTTTGAAATCAACCGACCTATGTACCTTGTATTGCAGACAATGCTTAGATCACGTGGTAGAGGTGATACATAAAAAGAGAGAGGTGAATCCTCCCGATGTAGAGGTAAAGGCACTCACCCACTGGGACTGCAATCTAAACCAATTGCTAAAAAGACGACCATCGGGAGAGGAAGGGCCACAGAGCTCTACGAATCTAGTTCCAATGCCCCATCCAGGAAAGCCTCCGAAGGTCATTCAATGGGGTCCATCTTGAAGCTCAGTCCCAACCATCCCACTGGGCGTTATCAATTGCACAACGAACCCTCCACTACAACTAGTTCTTTTGGGGGTTCGGATGCAAGAAGCCAGGGTTTTGAGCCGTCCCCTACACCTACTTCTCTGGCTCCTATGGCTATTGATGTCGATGATGATGATGTCTCGGATGATGGTAGGGGGGGGCACTCAAGTGGGCGGCCTTGAGAGGTTAAATAAGAAAGAAATATGGGAGGATCGGTTCATGATCTTGACAGCCTTCAACAGATTCCGAGAATTGTGGCCCCAGAGGTTGCTCACACTTGAGCGACATTTCTTAATGAAGTATTTGGATATTCATAATACAAATGTCCTTAGAAATTTTCAAGAGAGCAAGGGGTGGAAGTTGTTCACCCATAGTGTCATCGACGCAAATGAGCACTTGGTCAGTGAGTTCTATGCCAATGTGGCTCACATCAACAAGGGGACTAAAGTGACAAAGGTGAGAAATTTTAAAGTCCGCTTCGACACCTGCTCTTTGAACACTTATGTGGGATTTGAAGAAGTAGAGGCAGCCCAGTACCTAGAGTAGTTGGCTCTGGGTGATGCAGCTCGCCCTTGGCTAGCTGGAATTTTGGCCGCCCGAGGACCACCACCACCATGGATTATAGCGGAGTTCCTATCCTTCGGACCACCCTCAATTTTGAAGCTAAAGGGTGGAAAACCTTTGTGTGTTGCCGGATTGACCCGAGATTGAATGAGAACAACCTCCCACTTCCCGAGTAGTTTTGGTGGCTTCTATTATGGCAGGGTACCCAATCAATGTGGGTGCCATCATGTCAACCAACATCACATTGGTCTGAAAAAGTGGAAAGTCATACCCTTATCCGAACACCCTTACAGAGTATTTCAATGATGCCAAGGTGGAGCTGAGGCCATATGACACAAAAGTAAAGGCCAAGAAGCATTTCTTATGGTACCACCTGCAGGGTGCTAACAACCCAAAGTTCAAGGGTAAGGCCACTACCACTGTTGGTCAGTCCGACGAGACATCGCTGGTGGGTTCAAAGACTGCTGCTGAGCCATCTAAAACTCCCATGCCTTCCACAGCAGCTGGGCCTTCCACCGGGATAACCGCCATGCCACCACCTTCATCTTCTAGGCCATCAGTTGCAGTACTAGTTCCAGCCTCATCCAATTATCCTCTCACTGCGCTACGAGTCTCCTATACTTTGGCTAGCCTCAATAACTGGATGCAGACATCCGCTTCTAAGTTGTCTGACATATATAGTATTGTTGCAACACATCCCTCTACTCCAGTAGTGCCACAGGTCCCTCTGTCAGTGGAGGAAATATTAAAGAAGATTCTGGATAACCAAAAAACTATTATGGATACACTGGTGGCTCATGGGGGTGCTATTGAGGAGTTAACCAAGCAGATGAAGAAGATGAGGAAATCCCAAGCTTTAAAGAAAGCAGTGGAGAGTTTGAGAAAGGAGGTGACGAAGATAGAAACAACAAGTGATTTGCCTTTTTGTTTAACCAAAGAATTAGACCCTTTGACTAAAGCTTATTTTTAAGATGAATACGGGTCACTGGTAATCAAGGTAATGGAGAAAATGAATAATAGACAATGTTGCAGAAATATAGAAAATCGAGGTTGATTGTATTCGAGAATCAGATGCCTTTACAAGTTGTATTCCCCTCCATTATATAGGAGATTCTTATAACATATGACTTTTGCTATGGTTACTCATTAATGAGGCGTTACAAAGGATAACGGTAATTGGGGTTCGGTTTCATAACGTTCGAGTAATCAATTGTGGGTCCTTGTATCTGCCTGTAACTTTGTCTAGATTCATTCTGACTGTGCCTCTCTACCGTTTTGATCAAGTTGAGTTTCCCGTGGCTGATAAGTTCGTGGGTTTACTGAANCCGCTTTTCCTTGAATCATTGTATCCTTCTCTGCACCATAGGCGTCGTTTGTCACTTCCATTTAATGCTCATACCACGTGTCCTTTTCGAATTGATTCTGCATTTACTCGGCACCTTTTAGGGCTTTTCACGGCTGCGCCAGTACCGAAGTGACATCTTCAATTATGACTTTTCATCATTATTTTCCTTTTTCTTCATGTTTGATGATTGTCTTCAAGTATAAATACATGTTTTCTTTTCTTTGCTTCCACGAAACACTTTTCTAACTTTGTATTTTGTAAAGAACTTTCTTCTTCGCCTTTGTAAACATGTCTTCTTAAAACCAACCTCAAAGAGTAATAGATCTTGAAAGTTTAAAGCCATCTTCTGCTCCGACTAGGAGTCGGAGGTTTGGTAGACTTAGAAGTCTAGGATCCACTCCTTCGAGGGGCTCCTCTTCTTCTCAGATAGTTCCTCCTCCTTCCACTAGATCTCTAGTTTCTCTGAGATTTATGGTTTCTCGGTCTTTGTCTAGAGGTAGAGGCGAACGCCTTCGTGAGCCTGGAGTCGATGAAATTGTCCCTGCTGAGTTTGTTTTTGCTAGGGATAGTCAAGTTCTTGTAGATCAATCTTCTTCTCTTGATAGTGTCGAAAGATATCCAACCCTTATAATTGAGGGTCAGATTTCCCTTGTTCGTAGGGAATGATTTTGGAGGTCTGACTTTCCTGTCTATATTCCGAATAGTAACCAAAGAATAACATCTTACAAGACGGGATATTCTTTTGTTTATACGTATCCTTTCACTATAGGGTTTAGACCCCTCATTGACCAAATTATAATTGAATTTTACCGTTTTTTCAATATCTTCTTAGGACAAGTTGGGCCGCTTGTGTGGCGAGTTGTCGCATGTCTTAGGAGTTTGGCTTCTTTAGCCTCGGTTCCTTTTACCTTCAACCATCTTATTCACCTATACTCTCCTACCTTATTTCGAGAAGNTACCCACTGTTTGTTTAGTGGGTGAAGAAAATCTTCCCTTCCCTGAGAAGTGGAATCGTGCACGTGAGTATGGTTTAGCTCACATTTACTTTTTCTTGTTTTGACTTGAGATGTTTTATTAACACCGTGTCTGTTTTTTCTTCTCTCAGCAATCATGAATACTTTTGAGAATGTCTCCGGTATTCGTGATTGGGTAGAAAAATTGTTGTCTGTTGCTCCTTCAGAAGAAAGATCTTGGAAGTACCTCGCTGGGAGGTATGGTTGGCAAGTAAAGACCCACGGTAAATGAAGCTCTTGTTCTTGCTTCTTTCCTTACTCGAGTCTCTTTTGTTTGTCGTTTAACTTTTTTCCCTTTTTAATAGGGTTCTGTGCTCATGTGGTGTCTGCTTCATCTATACCGAAGATGTCCTTGGCTCAAACCCAGGAAATTATTGTTGGTTCATCTTCCTCAAAGAGGAAGATTAGTGAGTCTCGTTCTGTAGAAGAAGAAGAAGAGGGTGCTTTAGTGCACAGGCCACGGAGAAGGCGAATGGATTTAGATGATGAGCTTACAACCTTAACCTTGCCTTCCATTTTTGTGATTGAGCCCCCTGTCCTTGATGATGTTTCACATTCCCCTATTCATGAGGGTGTTGATCTTGCTCCTGACGACGTCCCTTTGGCTGCTGTCTTTCCTGCTTCTTTGAGAGAAGCTGTTTTGTCTGTTCCTTTGGATATTTCAACTTCTGCTGTTGCTTTGCCTGTAACTTCTTCAACTCTTCAACTCTCTATGCCTGATTATTTGCCCGTGGCTTCTCGAGCTCCTCAACCTTCCGTGCCTGTTGTTGTTCCGNGATAGGTCCCTCTGAGAAAGCAAAGCTAGCCAGCCACGGTGCTCTTACATGGGCCAATGCGGTCGTGCATACTTCTTTGAAGGTATGATTCAAGTTATCCTCTTTCACTCTCGTATATGAAATTTACCATATCTGACTGGTGTATTTCTTGTAGATTAACCTTATAGACATGGAGCTTATGAAGAGGATTTCAAACACGGACCAAGAGACAAGAGAGTTGCCGGACGATGTTGATAATTGGAGAGCACAATATGATAGTTTAAGGATTGACATGGATTCTTTAGAAGAGGAAATGAGTACCTTGAAGCGGCAGATGAGACTC